>CM057239.1:32786269-32792790 GCA_029931835.1 Etheostoma nigrum
GGGGGTGTTTTTCAGCTGCAGGGACAGGACGACTGGTTGCAATCGAGGGAAAGATGAATGCGGCCAAGTACAGGGATATCCTGGACGAAAACCTTTTCCAGAGTGCTCTGGACCTCAGACTGGGCCGAAGGTTTACCTTCCAACAAGACAATGACCCTAAGCACACCGCTAAAATAACGAAGGAGTGGCTTCACAACAACTCCGTGGCTGTTCTTGAATGGCCCAGCCAGAGCCATGACTTAAACCCAATTGAGCATCTCTGGAGAGACCTGAAAATGACTGTCCACCAACGTTTACCATCCAACCTGACAGAACTGGAGAGGATCTGCAAGGAGGAATGGCAGAGGATACCCAAATCCAGATGTGAAAAACTTGTTGCATCTTTCCCAAAACGACTCATGGCTGTATTAGATCAAAAGGGTGCTTCTACTAAATACTGAACAAAGGGTCTGAATACTTATGACCATGTGATATTTCAGTTTTTGTTTTTTAATAAATTTGCAAAAATTTCTACATTTCTGTTTTTTTCTGTCCAAGATGGGGTGCTGAGTGTACATTACTGAGAAATAAAATGAACTTTTTTGATTTTTGGAAAATGCCTGCAATGAAACAAAGAGTGAAAAATTTAAAGGGGTCTGAATACTTTCCGTACCCACTGTATTACGTCTCCATATTCAGCCTGGACGTCCTGACCTGCTGAAACTGTCGGTGGTGTAGTGCTTCAGAGCGACTGGTTTCATAACATGATCAGATGGGAGATGTTTGAGCAGAGAGCCTGCTGGTGAATTATACAGTGAAGTTTAATGGCGTTACCTCCTTCTTCGCTGACTTTATTGCAGATCAGTGTGGACAATCCACTTGGCTCACCAGCCACGGCAGGCGCACCATCGGTAATGATCCCGGAAACTTTACTCCATAGTAGTTCCATATCATCAACAACTTCAAAAACAGAAACCAAGAGATCCGGTCCACTGGTTTGGCCTTTCATGCTTTGGAGGTCCAGCAGCTCCTCTTAAAAACACCAGTAGCTGTGCAGTGTCAGATGCATCTGTGCTGTCATCGCAGGCTAATGAGAACTAATCAGAAGCCTGTCCCCTGTCCCCCAGTTGTCTCTGAATATCCGACGATGTGTCCTCAACTCTCCGTGCCACAGTGTTACGTCTTCTCAGGGCAGATGTTCTCCACCATGTTCATAACACAGTCTTTGATAAATGTCCCTTCAGTGAAAGGTTGGCCATGTTTAGCTGTTACCATGGTACCTTCGGAGCTTGCTTTGGTGATATTTTCTTTTGAAGAATGGCTGTTGTGATGCCAGTGCAGCTTGGAGCTGCTAGCTTGTCGTATGTGTTAGCATGTTGAGTCTCTTTACGTTGAAATCCTCCAACAAGGCAACCGTCTCTTTATTAATGAGACAAACACATCGCCGTGATTTCCAGTAAGGAAGTGTTGTAGTTCCCATCTCTCCCTCACTGTGAGCGGAGAGGATGCACAGACTGATAGTATTAAAGTGGTGCTGCCACCATCTGGTGGAAGGAGGAACTACAGTTTCAAGTTGTATGATTTATTTATTCAGTTTGACAGCGCAGGCGGGCCATAAATAACACATCATAAGCGAAGCTGCGGGCCGGGACATGCCTGGCTTAAATAATATGCTAAAATGTAAATAAACCAATAGTGCAGTAACCTATATCACACACACACACACACACACACACACACACACACACACACCCCCAGGCCCTCACCGAAGTCGGCCGGGTTGTGGTATGTGGGGCAGTTGAGGCCGAGGTCTCTGAGGTAGGGAACCAGACTGGAGACCTTCCCTCTGTAGATACACTGACCCTGGCTCAGCACGTACAGCTGCAACACACACACACACACACACACACACACACACACACACACACACACACACACACACACGCACATAATAACAGTTAGAGTCTGTGTGTGTGTGTGTGTGTCTGTGTGTGTGTGTGTGTGTCTGTGAGTGTGTGTGTGTGTCTGTCTGTGTGTGTGTCTGTGTGTGTGTCTGTGTCTGTGTGTGTGTGTGTGTCTGTGTGTGAGTGTGTGTGTGTGTGTGGACCTTGTCAAACAGCTCGAACAGCTTGGCGCTGGGTTGGTGGATGGTGCAGATGACGGTGCGTCCTCCCTGAGCCAGAGCCTTCAGCAGAGACACCACCTGGAAACAGGACGAGCTGTCCAGCCCGCTGGGACACAGGGACACAGGGAGACAGGGACACAGGGACACAGGGAGACAGGGAAAGATAGTGAGACAGGGACACAGGGAGACAGGGACACAGGGAGAGACAAGGAGACAGGGAGAGACAGGGACACAGGGACACAGGGAGACAGGGAGATAGGGAGACAGGGACATCATTAATAGTGTGTATATGGGTGCCAGGACTAGTAAAGTTGGTGGAGGGGGCCTACACACACACACACACACACACACAATCACATATACACACACACACACACACACACACAATCACACATACACACACACACACACACACGCACACACAATCACACATACATACACACACACACACACACACACACAATCACACATACACACACACACACACACACACACAAACACACACACAATCACACATACACACACACACACACACAATCACACATACATACACACACACACACACACACACACACAATCACACATACACACAGACACACACACACACACACACACACACACACACATACAGACACATACTCACACACGTAATAAAAGTTAATAACTGATAAAGTGTGTGTGTGTGTGTGTGTAGTATAAGTATGTGCATTATAAAAGTAAAGAAAATACAAAAAAAGAAGAAATGTCTATTAAACGACGAAAATCCCGAAAAAAGTAAGAAAAACCTCCAGAAGGACAGAAGAGGACGAGACCATCATCTGTCACAGAGACCTGGACCTGGACCTGGTGCTGACCTAGTGGGCTCATCGAAGAACATGACGGGGGGATTATTGACGAGCTCCAGAGCGATGGCCAGTCTCTTCCTCTGACCCCCCGACAGGTGAGATGTCCTGGTCTTAGCACAGTCCAGTAAACCCAGAGCCATCAGGATCTCCCGCACCTGAACACACACAGTCTGCTTAGACCTCTGACACCCCTATATAGGAGCCAGACCCCTCGGGGGCCAGAACTCACCATGTCTCGGCGAGCCTCCGCCTTCTCCTGCAGCTTCAGGTTGGCTGAAACCTGCAGAGACAAGATTCATGAGTGGCGGCCCAGATCCTGGATGAGAGGATCACATGGGAGTCGTTGGGGGCCGTTGGGAGACATAGGGGGGCGTTAAGAGTCGTTGGGAGTCATTGGGAGCCGTAGGGAGTTATTTGGAGTTGTTGGGAGGCATAGGGGGCCGTTGGGAGACATAGGGGACCGTTGGCAGTCGTTGGGAGTCATAGGGAGTCCTTAAGAGTCTTTGGGAGTCTTTGAGAGACATAGGGAGTCCTCAAGAGTCGTTGGGAGTCGTTGGGAGTCATAGGGAGTCCTTAAGAGTCTTTGGGAGTCTTTGGGAGACATAGGGAGTCCTTAAGAGTCTTTGGGAGTCTTTGGGAGTCATAGGGAGTCCTTAAGAGTCTTTGGGAGTCTTTGGGAGACATAGGGAGTCCTCAAGAGTCGTTGGGAGTCGTTGGGAGTCATAGGGAGTCCTTAAGAGTCTTTGGGAGTCTTTGGGAGACATAGGGAGTCCTCAAGAGTCTTTGGGAGTCTTTGGGAGACATAGGGAGTCCTTAAGAGTCTTTGGGAGTCATTGGGAGACATAGGGAGTCCTTAAGAATCTTTGGGAGACATAGGGAGTCCTTAAGAGTCTTTGGGAGTCATTGGGAGACATAGGGAGTCCTTAAGAGTCTTTGGGAGTTGTTGGAGTAGAGGATCAGACTACTTCCTGTACCATCATGGCTTCCTGGACGTTGAGGTGGGGCAGCAGCATGTCGTCCTGCATGATGTAACAGGAAACCTTCCGGAAGGAGCGCAGGTCTCTGGGCTGGCTGTTGATCAGGACCTCCCCCTTCATCCCCGTCTCTCTGCGTACACATACATAAATATTTATACACATATATGTTTTGCACCATGTATACACATCTAAAGTCAAAGAATGATCAACAAAAAACACTAAATGCAACAAAAATACACTGAAACTGAATAAAATGAGTAGTTTTATTAATATTTTAGACGTGAATGAAAGTTAAAGTTAAAGTCTGGGTCAGTTCTGGTCTCTGCCACTGGGGGGCACTCTAACTCCTCACATGGTCCTCAGGACTGAATGACTCAGATCTTTCCATCATATTTTCCCTGTGTTTGGCCCTTTAGCGTCATCTAACACGTGATTGGTCGGGACTATTAATTAATTACAGTGCCCCCCCCCCCCCCGCTCTGATGTCACTCAGGATGGAACCTGGTCTCACGACCAGGACCACACTGAGACATCAAATAAAAAGGACGAGGGTCCAACTCAATCCCACCAAGGACGTTTAGGTTATTCACATGCTAATAAGTCACACACACACACACACACACACACACACACACACATACAGATATATACACACACACACACACACACACACACACACACATACAGATATATACACACACACACACAGATATATACACACACACACACACACACAGATATATGCACACACACACACATATATATACACACACACACACACACACACAGATATATATACACACACACACACACACATACAGATATAACATATATAATATATAATACATAATACATAACATATATAAAATATGTAATACATAATATATAACATATATATAATATATAATACATAATATATAACATATTAATAATATATAATACATAATATATAACATATATATATAATATATAATAATATATAATACATAATATATAACATATACATAATATAATAGATCCATACTTGGTTTCTGTATATTTATATATATATATACAGTATTGCCCCTGAAAATACTGCAATACTACGCTGTATCAATATCTCCCCCCTATACTTTATATTTTTATATTCCGTGTAACACTGTAAAGGTTTACCTGTACCCGGACCCACCTGTACCCGGACCCACCTGTACTCTGACCCACCTGTACCCGGACCCACCCACCTGTACTCTGACCCACCTGTACCCGGACCCACCCACCTGTACTCTGACCCACCTGTACTCTGACCCACCCACCAGTACCCGGACCCACCTGTACCCTGACCCACCTGTACCCGGACCCACCCACCTGTACCCTGACCCACTTGTACTCTGACCCACCCACCGGTACCCGGACCCACCTGTACCCGGACCCACCTGTAACCTGACCCACCTGTACCCGGACCCACCCACCTGTACCCTGACCCACCTGTACTCTGACCCACCCACCGGTACCCGGACCCACCTGTACCCTGACCCACCTGTACTCTGACCCACCTGTACCCTGACCCACCTGTACTCTGACCCACCTGTACCCTGACCCACCTGTACCCGGACCCACCCACCTGTACCCTGACCCACCTGTACTCTGACCCACCCACCGGTACCCGGACCCACCTGTACCCGGACCCACCTGTAACCTGACCCACCTGTACCCGGACCCACCCACCTGTACCCTGACCCACCTGTACCCTGACCCACCCACCTGTACCCTGACCCACCTGTACTCTGACCCACCCACCGGTACCCGGACCCACCTGTACCCGGACCCACCTGTACCCTGACCCACCTGTACCCGGACCCACCTGTACCCTGACCCACCTTTACCCGGACCCACCCACCTGTACCCGGACCCACCCACCTGTACCCTGACCCACCTGTAACCTGACCCACTTGTACCCGGACCCACCCACCTGTACCCTGACCCACCCACCTGTACCCGGACCCACCTGTACCCTGACCCACCCACCTGTACCCGGACCCACCTGTACCCGGACCCACCCACCTGTACCCTGACCCACCTGTACCCGGCCAGGATGTTCATGAGGGTGGACTTCCCGGCCCCCGAGGGCCCCATGATGGCCACCAGCTCCCCGCTGCTGAACTTCCCAGAGATCCGGCTCAGCAGAGTCTTGTAACCTGAGACGGAGAAGACACAATCAGGCTGCCGGTTCCCAGGCGCTCCGAGGGCCGCGCTTTGTCCGCCTTGGGGCCCTCGGCTCGGGTTTCACATCAGGTCCCAGGTCTTATTCTCCGTCTGGTTTCACATGAACCTGACACCTGAACACACCTGAACCCTGTCAGTCCTGGACAGAGGAACTTCTTCTTACAGCTGCACAGATTCCTGTTTTGGTCCTTGATCGACCCGTTTGAGTCATTTTTATATTTCTTAGATTATTTTTTGGGCCTTTAATGTTTGAACAGCTAGGTGAGAAAGGGGAGAGAGGGGGAGAGAGGGGGAGAGAGAGGGGGAGAGAGGGGGAGAGAAAGAGGGGAGAGAGAGGGGGAGAGAGAGAGGGGAGAGAGAGGGGGAGAGAGAGAGGGGAGAAAGAGGGGGAGA
>CM057239.1:32793290-32830790 GCA_029931835.1 Etheostoma nigrum
CGCAGGTCGGATTCGAACCCCAGACCTCTGCGTTGAGGCATAAACTAACCCGGCCGCCCTGTTTGAGTCATTGTTTAAGATAAAACAGGTAAAGGTGTGTGATGTCAGCGTGTTACAGGAGAATATGTTCTGGTGTCTTCTCTCCCACACACAGAGTCACACACACCCAGATATATACACACACACACACACACACACACAGAGTCACATACACACACAGATGTACACACACACACACACACACAGAGTCACACACACACAGAGTCACACACACAGAGTCACACACACACACACACAGAGTCACACACACAAACACACAGATACAAACACACAGAGAGATATACACACACATATATACAGTGAGGAAAATAAGTATTTGAACACGCTGCTATTTTGCAAGTTCTCCCACTTAGAAATCATGGAGGGTCTGAAATTGTCCTCGTAGGTGCATGTCCACTGTGAGAGACATAATCTAAAAAAACATCCAGAAATCACAATGTATGATTTTTTAACTATTTATTTGTATGATACAGCGGCAAATAAGTATTTGAACACCTGTCTATCAGCTAGAATTCTGACCCTCAAAGACCTGTTAGTCTGCCTTCAAAATGTCCACCTCCACTCCATTTATTATCCTAAATTAGATGCACCTGTTTGAGGTCGTTAGCTGCATAAAGACACCTGTCCACCCCATACAATCAGTAAGAATCCAACTACTAACATGGCCAAGACCAAAGAGCTGTCCAAAGACACTAGAGACTAAATTGTCCACCTCCACAAGGCTGGAAAGGGCTACGGGGACATGTCCAAGCAGCTTGGTGAAAAAAGGTCCACTGTTGGAGCAATCATTAGAAAATGGAAGAAGCTAAACATGACTGTCCATCTCCCTCGGACTGGGGCTCCATGCAAGATCTCACCTCGTGGGGTCTCAATGATCCTAAGAAAGGTGAGAAATCAGCCCAGAACTACACGGGAGGAGCTGGTCCAGGACCTGAAAAGAGCTGGGACCACCGTTTCCAAGGTTACTGTTGGTAATACACTAAGACGTCATGGTTTGAAATCATGCATGGCACGGAAGGTTCCCCTGCTTAAACCAGCACATGTCAAGGCCCGTCTTAAGTTTGCCAATGACCATTTGGATGATCCAGAGGAGTCATGGGAGAAAGTCATGTGGTCAGATGAGACCAAAATAGAACTTTTTGGTCATAATTCCACTAACCGTGTTTGGAGGAAGAAGAATGATGAGGACCATCCCAAGACCACCATCCCTACTGTGAAGCATGGGGGGGTAGCATCATGCTTTGGGGGTGTTTTTCTGCACATGGGACAGGGTGACTGCACTGTATTAAGGAGAGGAGGACCGGGGCCATGTATTGGGAGATTTTGGGGAACAACCTCCTTCCCTCAGTTAGAGCATTGAAGATGGGTCGAGGCTGGGTCTTCCAACATGACAATGACCCGAAGCACACAGCCAGGAGAACCAAGGAGGGGCTCTGGAAGAAGCAGATCAAGGTTCTGGGGGGGCCTAGCCAGTCTCCAGACCTAAACCCAATAGAGAATCTTTGGAGGGAGCTCAAACTCCGTGTTTCTCAGCGACAGCCCAGAAACCTGACTGATCTAGAGAAGATCTGTGTGGAGGAGTGGGCCAAAATCCCTTCTGCAGTGTGTCAAACCTGGTGAAGAACTACAGGAAACGTTTGACCTCTGGAACTGCAAACAAAGGCTACTGTACCAAATATTAACATTGATCTTCTCAGGTGTTCAAATACTTATTAGCAGCTGTATCATACAAATAAATAGTTAAAAAATCATACATTGTGATTTCTGGATGTTTTTTTAGATTATGTCTCTCACAGTGGACATGCACCTACGAGGACAATTTCAGACCCTCCATGATTTCTAAGTGGGAGAACTTGCAAAATAGCAGCGTGTTCAAATACTTATTTGCCTCACTGTAGATACACACAAGCACACAGAGAGAGAGACACACACACACACACACACACACACACACAACCTATTCATGCACAAATGGAGAGATGTCAGACGGGGGGGGCAGCAGTTGGGGGATACGGTGCCTTGCTCAAGAGCACTGGCATCTCTCCAGCTACCCATCCCCCCTCTGTACTATGGTCCAAACTGGGACTTGAACCAGCGACCTTCCGTGCAGGTAAAGGTGCAGTAACCTGCCCCCTTTCAGAAGCCCCGCCCCCCATACTCACAGACAGATCACTATTGGTCGGCTGCATGAATGTGCCAACCAATGAAATCACAGCAAACCAAGCGATGTTGGCCGGCAGTGACCGCTGAAGTCTTTATCTGCTCAGAGCTCGTTAACCAGATTATCACTTAATCTGGTCCTGGTCCTGGTCCTGGGTCACTCTCTATGGCCGACAGTAACCTGCCCCACAGGGAGACTGGAGGCAAGTCCAAGACAAGTTCAAGACCCAGGGCCTGGTGAGACCAGGGACAGTGAGACAGAGTACAGTAAGACCAGGAACCGGTGAGGCCAAGGACAGTAAGACAGAGGACAACCCGGTGTGGCCAAGGACAGTAAGACAGAGGACAACCCGGTGAGGCCGAGGACAGTGAGACAGAGGACCTGGTGAGACCAAGAACAACCCAGTGAGACAGAGGACCCGGTGAGATCAACACCCAGTGAGACTAAGGACCCAGTGAGACTAAGGACCCGGTGAGACCAAGGACCTGGTGAGACTAAGGACCCAGTGAGACCAAGGACCTGGTGAGACTAAGGACCCAGTGAGACTAAGGACCCAGTGAGACTAAGGACCCGGTGAGACCAAGGACCTGGTGAGACTAAGGACCTAGTGAGGCCAAAGACCCAGTGAGGCCAAAGACCCAGTGAGACCAAGGACCCGGTGAGACCAAGGACCCGGTAAGACAGAGGACAGTGAAACCGAGGACCAGGAGAGATCAGGACCGAGAGAGATCAGACCTGGTGAGACCGAGTCAAGGACAAGTCCACATGTACAACAGTCAGTCCAAGTCCAGGCCACATGGTACAGATCTGGAGGACACACCACTGGCCTACCACCATGACCCCCCCCCCCATAGAGAATACAACTATAATCCATCAACCTATCCATCTATGTGGATGGATAGAAACAGGTGGAGGAAGAGGAAGAGGAGGATAGAAACTGGTGGAGGAAGATGACGATGAAGGATGGAAACAGGTGGAGGAAGATGAAGATGAAGATAGGAGCAGGTGGAGGAAGATGGAGGAAGATGAAGATGAGGATAGGAGCAGGTGGAGGAAGATGAAGATGAAGGATGGAAACAGGTGGAGGAGGAGGAAGATGAAGATAGGAGCAGGTGGAGGAAGATGGAGGAAGATGAAGATGAGGATAGGAGCAGGTGGAAGAAGATGAAGATGAAGGATGGAAACAGGTGGAGGAGGAGGAAGATGGAGGATGGAAACAGGTGGAGGAAGAGGAAGATGGAGGATGGAAACAGGTGGAGGAAGAGGAAGACGGAGGATGGAAACAGGTGGAGGAAGAGGAAGATGAGGATAGGAGCAGGTGGAGGAGGAGGAAGATGGAGATTTATTTGTATCACTGATTGGCCGACAGTCACCTCGGTGTCAGATTAGTGCCGATGAACTCTAGTTACCTCAGGAATACCCACAATGCATCTGTACACCATCTTAAGCTCAGCCGTGACTCATCAGGAGGAGGGGCGGGAGGGGGAGGGAGGGGAGGGGGAGGAGCTTCCAGGTGAACAGGTGTGACTGACCCTTCAGCCTGTTCCCACAGAAACGCTGATATGAGCAGAGACAAAGGGACAAAGGGACAAAGGGACATCTGATGCTGAACGGTAACAGGGAATTATGGGATATGAGGTAGTGTTGTTGAATATAACACACACACACACAGACACACACACACACTCAGACAAACACACACACACAGACACACAGACACACAAGGTAACATGTCTAAAAATAAACAATATACATGAGTCCAACATATTATTAGCATAAATCTGCATATTTGTGATTTGTTTTTAATCCTCGGGTCATTTTTATCTTTTTTTAAATAAATAATAAAAAGAACAAAATAACGTGAATGTTTCATACAACGCTCCCTAAAAATGCCAAAATAATCAACAAAGACGTGGTAAAAAGTGAGAAAGAACTTATACTTATGACTGCCAGTTTTAAATAGCCCTAACCCTAGCATAGCAAAGCTAACCCTAGCATAGCTAACCTTAACCCTAGCAAAGCTAACCCTAGCAAAGCTAAACCTAGCATAGCTAACCTTAACCCTAGCAAAGCTAACCCCAGCATAGCTAAACCTATTATAGCTAACCCTAGCAAACCTAACCCTAGCATAGCTAAACCTGTTATAGCTAACCCTAGCAAACCTAACCCTAGCATAGCTAAACCTGTTATAGCTAACCCTAGCATAGCTAACCCTAGCAAAGCTAACCCTAGCAAAGATAACCCTAGCATAGCTAACCCTAACCCTAGCAAAGCTAACCCTAGCATAGCTAACCCTAACCCTAGCAAAGCTAACCCTAGCAAAGCTAACCCTAGCATAGCTAAACCTATTATAGCTAACTCTAGCAAAGCTAACCCTAGCATAGCTAACCCTAACAAAGCTAACCCTAGCAAAGCTAACCCTAGCAAAGCTAACCCTAGCATAGCTAAACCTAGCAAACCTAACCCTAGCATATGTAACCCTAGCAAAGCTAACCCTAACATAGCTAACCCTAACCCTAGCATAGCTAACCCTAACATAGCTAACCCTAACATGGCTAACCCTAGCAAAGCTAACCCTAGCAAAGCTAACCCTAGCAAAGCTAACCTACTATAGCTTACCACCAACGTAGATAACCCCTATCCCCTAACCCTCTAAAGTTGAGAAGATGGTTCATGTCCTTCGAGGACAACTTTCTGCCATGAGAGAGACATCCTGCCCCCCCTCCCTCCCCCCTTCACCCCCCTCCTCCCCCCCCCCTCAGATTTAATTGTGCTATGTGAACACTAGTTGAAGTTAATAGAGAGGAGGCGGTTCTGTTTACCTTCTCTCAGCTGTTTCTAGTCTGAAGATATTTATAGAAGGAGACCTGCTGAGATTAATAGATTACAGATAATACCCCACACACACACACACACACACACACACACACACACACACACACACACACACACACACACACACAAAAATAGAAGTGGAAGGTAACTGAGTACATTTACTCTTTTGAACTTTTGTAAGATATATGACAAATATGACACTATATATATATATATATATATATATATATATATATATATATATATATATATATATATATATATATATATATATACAGTGAGGAAAATAAGTATTTGAACACGCTGCTATTTTGCAAGTTCTCCCACTTAGAAATCATGGAGGGTCTGAAATTGTCCTCGTAGGTGCATGTCCACTGTGAGAGACATAATCTAAAAAAACATCCAGAAATCACAATGTATGATTTTTTAACTATTTATTTGTATGATACAGCTGCAAATAAGTATTTGAACACCTGAGAAGATCAATGTTAATATTTGGTACAGTAGCCTTTGTTTGCAGTTCCAGAGGTCAAACGTTTCCTGTAGTTCTTCACCAGGTTTGACACACTGCAGAAGGGATTTTGGCCCACTCCTCCACACAGATCTTCTCTAGATCAGTCAGGTTTCTGGGCTGTCGCTGAGAAACACGGAGTTTGAGCTCCCTCCAAAGATTCTCTATTGGGTTTAGGTCTGGAGACTGGCTAGGCCCCCCCAGAACCTTGATCTGCTTCTTCCAGAGCCCCTCCTTGGTTCTCCTGGCTGTGTGCTTCGGGTCATTGTCATGTTGGAAGACCCAGCCTCGACCCATCTTCAATGCTCTAACTGAGGGAAGGAGGTTGTTCCCCAAAATCTCCCAATACATGGCCCCGGTCCTCCTCTCCTTAATACAGTGCAGTCGCCCTGTCCCATGTGCAGAAAAACACCCCCAAAGCATGATGCTGCCCCCCCATGCTTCACAGTAGGGATGGTGGTCTTGGGACGGTACTCATCATTCTTCTTCCTCCAAACACGGTTAGTGGAATTATGACCAAAAAGTTCTATTTTGGTCTCATCTGACCACATGACTTTCTCCCATGACTCCTCTGGATCATCCAAATGGTCATTGGCAAACTTAAGACGGCCTTGACATGTGCTGGTTTAAGCAGGGGAACCTTCCGTGCCATGCATGATTTCAAACCATGACGTCTTAGTGTATTACCAACAGTAACCTTGGAAACGGTGGTCCCAGCTCTTTTCAGGTCCTGGACCAGCTCCTCCCGTGTAGTTCTGGGCTGATTTCTCACCTTTCTTAGGATCATTGAGACCCCACGAGGTGAGATCTTGCATGGAGCCCCAGTCCGAGGGAGATTGACAGTCATGTTTAGCTTCTTCCATTTTCTAATGATTGCTCCAACAGTGGACCTTTTTTCACCAAGCTCCTTGGACATGTCCCCGTAGCCCTTTCCAGCCTTGTGGAGGTGGACAATGTTGTCTCTAGTGTCTTTGGACAGTTCTTTGGTCTTGGCCATGTTAGTAGTTGGATTCTTACTGATTGTATGGGGTGGACAGGTGTCTTTATGCAGCTAACGACCTCAAACAGGTGCATCTAATTTAGGATAATAAATGGAGTGGAGGTGGACATTTTGAAGGCAGACTAACAGGTCTTTGAGGGTCAGAATTCTAGCTGATAGACAGGTGTTCAAATACTTATTTGCAGCTGTATCATACAAATAAATAGTAAAAAAATCATACATTGTGATTTCTGGATTTTTTTTTTTTAGATTATGTCTCTCACAGTGGACATGCACCTACGAGGACAATTTCAGACCCTCCATGATTTCTAAGTGGGAGAACTTGCAAAATAGCAGCGTGTTCAAATACTTATTTTCCTCACCGTATATATTTATATGTACACGTTTGCGTCCCTGGTTGTGTGTCCCTGGTAGTGTGTGTGTATCCCTGGTTGTGCGTCCCTGGTTGTGTGTCCTTGGTTGTGCGTCCCTGGTTGTGCGTCCCTGGTTGTGTACCTTTCCTCCTCCACCAGGGCCCCTCCCTGACGGAGTACGAGAGGTCCCTGAACTCGATGTTGACGGCCGGCCTGCGGGGCAGCGAGGAGAACCTCTGGGCCTCCGTCAAGGGGGGGTCCGCCGGCCGCGGGACCCCCGCCGGTCGCAGAGCCCCCGCCAGCCGCAGGGCCCCCGCCTCCTCCATACACACACACACCGACCGGGGGTCCAACATGAGGTCCGGGGGCCCGTTGGTGTTCTGAGGGGTTCAGACAAATGATCTGGGTTAGTAGGTTAGGGTTACAACCAGGGACACACAACCAGGGACACACACACACAGACACACACTTACACACACACACACACAGGGACACGTAGTTAAACAAATGTACACACGGACACGCACAAGTACACGCCCATGGACATGCACAAGTACACGCACAATACACATACACTTAAGTAGATGAAGACGCGCATGCCCACAGACACACACAAGTACACGTAGACGCACACGGACACACCCACACAAGGATCTGTACACGCAGAAGTACATATATTTGAGTTAAACAAGCATGCACACGGACACGCACAAATACAAGTACACAAACACTTACACACAAGTACCCATACACATACGTACAAGTACACATAGATGCACACGGACACACACAAATACAAGTACACATACACACACAAGTACACGTAGATGCAACATGAAGACAACAAGAGGACAACATGAGGACTACGTGAGGACAACATGAGGGCAACATGAAGACAACATGAGGACAACATGAAGACAACATGAGGACAACATGAAGACAACATGAGGACATGAAGACAACATGAAGACAACATGAGGACAACATGAAGACAACATGAGGACAACATGAAGACAACATGAGGACAACATGAGGACAACATGAGGACAACATGAAGACAACATGAGGACTACGTGAGGACAACATGAGGGCAACATGAAGACAACATGAGGACAACATGAGGACAACATGAGGACAACATGAAGACAACATGAGGACATGAAGACAACATGAAGACAACATGAGGACAACATGAAGACAACATGAGGACAACATGAAGACAACATGAGGACAACATGAAGACAACATGAGAACAACTGTGGTTTAAGCAGTTTTGTGGTTTTCCTACTCACCATGATGATGGAGTTGGTGACGGTGGGGTTGTGGACGGACCAGGCGGCCATGAGACAGGCCATGTCAGGCCCAGAGACAGCAGCACTCTGCCCCCCCCCACTGATCCCTCACGGAGACACTGCTCCAAGGCTCCGCCCCCTCCCCCCCGTCAGCTGCCAGCTCAGGCTTAAAGGGTAACTACAGGTCTTCAACCTGGACTCTATTCCCCATGTTGTCTCAACTAATAATATGCTGCTCTATACATGCTAAAAGTAGTGATTATTTACATGGAGTCTGGTGGAGATATGCTGCTCTATACACGCTAAAAGTAGTGATTATTTACATGGAGTCTGGTGGAGATATGCTGCTCTATACACGCTAAAAGTAGTGATTATTTACATGGAGTCTGGTGGAGATATGCTGCTCTATACACGCTAAAAGTAGTGATTATTTACATGGAGTCTGGTGGAGATATGCTGCTCTATACACGCTAAAAGTAGTGATTATTTACATGGAGTCTGGTGGAGATATGCTGCTCTATACACGCTAAAAGCAGTGATTATTTACATGGAGTCTGGTGGAGATATGCTGCTCTATACACACTAAAAGTAGTGATTATTTACATGGAGTCTGGTGGAGATATGCTGCTCTATACACGCTAAAAGCAGTGATTATTTACATGGAGTCTGGTGGAGATATGCTGCTCTATACACGCTAAAAGTAGTGATTATTTACATGGAGTCTGGTGGAGATATGCTGCTCTATACACGCTAAAAGTAGTGATTATTTACATGGAGTCTGGTGGAGATATGCTGCTCTATACATGCTAAAAGCAGTGATTATTTACATGGAGTCTGGTGGAGATATGCTGCTCTATACATGCTAAAAGTAGTGATTATTTACATGGAGTCTGGTGGAGATATGCTGCTCTATACACGCTAAAAGCAGTGATTATTTACATGGAGTCTGGTGGAGATATGCTGCTCTATACATGCTAAAAGTAGTGATTATTTACATGGAGTCTGGTGGAGATATGCTGCTCTATACACGCTAAAAGTAGTGATTATTTACATGGAGTCTGGTGGAGATATGCTGCTCTATACATGCTAAAAGTAGTGATTATTTACATGGAGTCTGGTGGAGATATGCTGCTCTATACACGCTAAAAGTAGTGATTATTTACATGGAGTCTGGTGGAGATATGCTGCTCTATACACGCTAAAAGTAGTGATTATTTACATGGAGTCTGGTGGGTTTGGTGATGGTGATTTCTGTTTCATGTTAAACTAAAAGGATCTTCCTCTTTAACTAAAGGTCTATCTCTGTAGGGATCCATCCCATAATGCTGTCACACACTGAGAATAATAATCTGAGTCTGTCAGCGGCAAAAAAAACCAAACAGGTTCTATCAGTGAGAGTGTGAATGGAGTCACTGACCGTCAGTGTAACAGCGCCCCCTGCTGGGTGAACGGGGGCTCCACCGTGCACCAGCTTCCTGCAGGTTCAGGACCACAGGATTTAGATTTTATATTAGCTTTTAGCCCTTTTTGGGACCTTTGTCAGTCATGGTCCCCTGAATTGTCCTAAGTAGTATTAGTACTTTAACTGCAGAGTGCATACAGTGTAGTATTAGTACTTTAATTGACTCTCTCTCTCACATACACACATCACACTAGAGAACAAGCCGCTGACAGACATGTTCATATCACACCATCATCTGCAGCCCTTTTTGGGATGTTACCATAGCAACACTCAGCCCAGACACATCTTAATTATTATTATAATAATTAATTAAATTAATTATTAAATAAACGGAGTCAGGAAGTGTTTCGGTAACAGTCTCCATCTTTAATACGCTCAGACGTGTACAACAACATGAAAACATTCAAACTAAAAGCTTCGGTCCACTTCCTGTCGTAAGGCATCAACACGTCACTGGTTAGCATCGTTAGCATAGCATAGCGATCGTTAGCATAGCATAACGGTGCTAATCTGTCGCCAGAATGAAAACTTAACTTCTAACAGTTGATGAAAATCTGAATTTTTCTTCTTGTTTTCCACCCCCACGGCGGCCGTCGCAGGCCCCGCCCACCAGCGATACTGCGCTGTGATTGGTGGAAAACTTATTTTTTAAAAAAAGGTTTTAAACATAAACGAAAGTAGAAAATTGAAGCGGTCGCCGACAACAGGTGCGTTGCTATGGTTACTAGCTCCGACATTGACGTGATGAAGATTAATATCGCTCAGCAGAAATTATTTGGTGATTAATTATGAAAAAAAAGACAAAAGAGAAAAATTTAAAACAAAAAAAATTGAAAAAAACAAACAAATAAAATAAAGAAAAAGGCTAAAATAAAAGAAATGAAATCAGTGAAATTAAAAAACAATCAGAAAAAAGTTAAATTTAAAAAATAAAGACAAAAAGGCCTAAAAAACAAACAAAACCACTGAAATGAATTAAAAAATAAAATTTGGTTTAATTTCCGGTCAATGACGTCGAGAGAGACTCCGTCACCGGCGCTGGTTTAGACCTTCTCAGATTTAGGGTTCTTCTCGTTTTTAGACTATTCTCAAATTTAGGGTTCTTCTCGTTTTTAGACCTATTCTCAAATTTAGGGTTCTTCTCGTTTTTAGACTATTCTCAGATTTAGGGTTCTTCTCGTTTTTAGACTATTCTCAAATTTAGGGTTCTTCTCGTTTTTAGACCTATTCTCAAATTTAGGGTTCTTCTCGTTTTTAGACTATTCTCAGATTTAGGGTTCTTCTCGTTTTTAGACTATTCTCAGATTTAGGGTTCTTCTCGTTTTTAGACTATTCTCAGATTTAGGGTTCTTCTCGTTTTTAGACTATTCTCAGATTTAGGGTTCTTGTTTTTAGACTATTCTCAGATTTAGGGTTCTTCTTGTTTTTAGACTATTCTCAGATTTAGGGTTCTTCTTGTTTTTAGACTATTCTCAGATTTAGGGTTCTTCTGTTTTTAGACTATTCTCAGATTTAGGGTTCTTGTTTTTAGACTAGGTTTTTGCAGTGTATTATTGGTCATTACACCACATTGCTGATTATTATTTATATCGAGGAACTTGACCCAAAACATCGTGATTTTGGATTTCCTGCGTGTCGTCCTAATTTGCTCAGTGACGGAGTTTCTCTCTGCGCTTTTATTCTGAAATGAAAGCAGAACCACCGAGGCCCGGGTCCTGGGTCTTCCTGTCCGAGGCCCGGGTCGTGGGTCTTCCTGTCCGAGGCCAGCGTGTCGTCGTGGTTACTTGGTCTTCCTGTCCGAGGACAGCGTGTCGTGCAGCTTGGAGACGCACTTCTCGAACTGGTCCATGGCGAGCGTGCCGCCGGCGTCGAAGAACGCCGCCACGGACCGCGTGGACTCCGCCTCCCGGCACGCCCGCGTCTTCCCGTCGATGAAGGACACCCTCAGCGTGTACTGGTCGTCAAACCTGGAGACAACCAGAAATATATAGAATACCTCAAATATATATACACAATACCTCAAATAAATATATATAGAATATCTCAAATATTCTGGGTAGATTTTTTTAATTTGACTCTATTGATCCCCGGTGTAAATTACAATTTACACTCTGTTACTGCACTCACACACACCGACACAAACAACGAGAGAGACACACACACACGCAGTTGAAGTATACCTATGATAAAGAGAGTGTGTGTGTGTGTGTGTGAGCAGAGTGCATGCTGGGTAAGCACCGTTTGAGGGACGAGGAGAGCTGCCAGGTGTTGTCGGGGTCCATGCCGGCGGGGTCTTTCTGCAGAGAGACCAGGAAGATGTTCTTCTCCTGGTACGACGTGTACAGCGTCAGCACGCCCATCATGATGAAGTACGTGTTGTTAGGTTAGGGAAGACAACAATAACACACACGCACAACACACACACACACACACACACACACGCACAACCACACACACAACACACGCACAACACAACACACATAACCACACACACGCACAACACCACACACATAACCACACACACCAACCAACCACACACACACACCCAACAACACACACACACACACACGCACAACATAACCACACAACACACGCACACACACACCAACACACACACACACACACACACACGCACAACACAACCACACACCAACACACACCAACCAACCACACACACAACACACACACGCACAACACAACCACACACCAACACACGCTTACACACACACCAACCACACACACGCACGCACAACACCACACACATAACCACACACACCAACACACGCACACACACACCAACCACACACACACACAACACAACCACACACCAACACACGCGCACACACACACCAACCACACACACACCAACAACACACACACACACAACGGCTTTGAGACAGAAAGCTACACAACATAAAAACACATTTTTATGTTTCTTCTGGTTTTTTTCCAGCGTTCTCTGTGCTTTTTGTTGTATATTTTTTGTCGTATATTTAGTCGTGTATTTTTTCGTATCTGTTTTTGTCGTATCTTTGTTGTCGTATATTTTTTGTCGTGTATTTTGCCGTGTATTGAAGGATATGAGACGACGCAGCAGGCGAGGACCGGTCTGGACTCGGGGAAGGGGTGCAGGAAGTCCCAGACCAGCGCCAGCATGGCGAACAGACAGGACACCGTGCAGATCAGCAGCCGGCCGTCCACCAGCCCGAAGTTCTCCAAGTACCCGTACTTCTCCAGCAGCACCTGAAGGGCACACGCACACACAGTTATACACACACTTCTCCAGCAGCACCTGAAGGGCACACGCACACACAGTTATACACACACTTCTCCAGCAGCACCTGAAGGGCACACGGTTATACACGGTTATACACACACACACACACACACACACACACACACACACACACACACACACATATAGTTACATATACAGACAAACAGTTATATACACACACACCTTCTCCAGCAGCACCTGAAGGGGACACGGAGTTACACACACACTTCGGAAAAGGCGGAAAAAACTGACAAAAATATTACATATCAGATTATGATAAAGACAATGTTTTCAGAATAAAAGCTGACATTTGACAATGTTTTCAGAATAAAATCTGACATTTGACTATGTTTTCAGAATAAAAGCTGACATTTGACTATGTTTTCAGAATAAAAGCTGACATTTGACAATGTTTTCAGAATAAAAGCTGACATTTGACAATGTTTTCAGAATAAAAGCTTACCTTCTTTGCGGCGTCATCCAGAGAGTTCTTCACCGCGGCTCCGTCCCATTTATCGATTTTCACCGGTTTCTCGTCAATTCTCCACTGAAACAAACATCAACACATTCATCTCAATTAATACCTTTAACTTCTCTATATCTCATTTATGAATACTTTCTGTCAAAGTTTGTCATGTTTTCTGTGTTTTTATTGTTCATTTTGAAGCAAAACATTAGTTTTTAAAAATGAAAGAACATAATTATTAGTATAGCAATATATAGAATAGTAATTGTCATAACACTAGATTAGTTTATAAAAAGTATAATATAGGCTAGAATAGAAGGGTCAAATGTAAGAAGACTGGATTTCAAATTCTAATTTTGTCCGTTTTGAGTTGTTTTCAAAGTCAAAACACACTATCAAAAGTGGACAGAAACTAAATTTAACTACCTAAAAACTAAACTAAATAAACTCTTAATTCACCCATTTACATGTGGAGATATGCTGCTCTATACACGCTAAAAGTAGTGATTATTTACATGGAGTCTGGTGGAGATATGCTGCTCTATACACGCTAAAAGTAGTGATTATTTACATGGAGTCTGGTGGAGATATGCTGCTCTATACATGCTAAAAGTAGTGATTATTTACATGGAGTCTGGTGGAGATATGCTGCTCTATACATGCTAAAAGTAGTGATTATTTACATGGAGTCTGGTGGAGATATGCTGCTCTATACATGCTAAAAGTAGTGATTATTTACATGGAGTCTGGTGGAGATATGCTGCTCTATACACGCTAAAAGTAATGATTATTTACATGGAGTCTGGTGGAGATATGCTGCTCTATACACGCTAAAAGTAATGATTATTTACATGGAGTCTGGTGGAGATATGCTGCTCTATACACGCTAAAAGTAGTGATTATTTACATGGAGTCTGGTGGAGATATGCTGCTCTATACACGCTAAAAGTAGTGATTATTTACATGGAGTCTGGTGGAGATATGCTGCTCTATACATGCTAAAAGTAGTGATTATTTACATGGAGTCTGGTGGAGATATGCTGCTCTATACACGCTAAAAGTAGTGATTATTTACTATTGTTATATATTATTTACATGGAGTCTGGTGGAGATATGCTGCTCTATACACGGTAACATGGAAAAGTTTTAAGTTCAAAACCATACACGAATAAATCAAACAACGCTAAAAACTGGTGCTATGGTCTAAAATGTACGTTAGAGTGACTCTGTGTGGCTTTAAATGATAAAATAATCTTAAATCGTATGTTTTCTGAGTGTAGTTTGGTGGAGCACGTTGAGCACCAGCTGGAACGAGGACGCTAAGCAGACTGGCTCGCGCACACAGCAGACACCAACACACCTCCACCTCTTAATCAACTCGGATTAATTATATTTTAATATACATGTACTCTAGCCTGCTAACGTTAACTTTACTGGCTAAATACGGGTACTATGACATGCTAATGTTAGCTTAGCTAGCTAATATACGTGTACTATGACATGCTAACGTTAGCTTAGCTGGGTAAATACATGTACTTTAGCCTGCTAATGTTAGCTTAGCTGGCTAAATACATGTACTTTAGCCTGCTAATGTTAGCTTAGCCGGCTAAATACATGTACTATGACATGCTAATGTTAGCTTAGCCGGCTAAATACATGTACTATGACATGCTAATGTTAGCTTAGCCGGCTAATTACATGTACTATGACATGCTAATGTTAGCCTAGCAGGCTAAATACATGTACTATGACATGCTAATGTTAGATTAGCCGGCTAATTACATGTACTATGACATGCTAATGTTAGCCTAGCAGGCTAAATACATGTACTATGACATGCTAATGTTAGCCTAGCCGGCTCAGAGAGCTGGAGTCTCCGCTCCATCAGACAATAACAACCTCGTCTCTCCTCCTCAGCTGCAAACAGTAACAATAATAAACAACAAACAATAAAACCCTGAAAGCTCACCTTCTCCAGCAGTCCGCTCTTCCCGTTCCTCGCAGCAGCCATCTTCTCCTCCGGTGACTTGGACGCATCTGATTGGCTCTCCTCGAGATTCAAACGACCACCGACGTAACTGCGTCGCCGTGCCCGAGCCCAAGGCGCGCTCTTTTTTTACCCGCACACGAAATGTAAACAAGGGAAATAAAACACCGTATTTTATGATATAATAATAATAATAATAATAATAATAATAATAATAATAATAATATTAAATTTCAATGGAGAATCTTAACTCTAAAGCGTCTCTCACTCAGTTTAATGATATAAACCAATAATATTTGCGTTAGTTGGTTATTTGTAGAGATTTGCTGATATTTTCATGTTATATTCACCTCTTTGATCTCTGTTCTAAGTTTTAATGAATATGAATATAAAGAAAAACATGTTCATTCAACATTACCGTCCTCTGTATCTCTATCTCCTATAATAATATATGTAGAACTATATTAGAACATTTTTTCCATCTTTTCATAGTTTTTGAAGCTTTTGTTGACGTTTTGAAACATTTTTAATAAAACCGACGCCTTCAATTTCTGATGAAGTGTACGACAACATTCTCCATGTGTGTGTTTGTGAGTAAGTGTGTCTGTGTGTCTGAGTGGTTGAGTGTGTGTGTGTGAATGTTTTCCAGAGGGTCTGTGTGTGTGTGTGTGCATGTGACTCTGTGTGTGTGTGTGTGTGTGTCTCTGTGTGCGTGTGTCTGTGTGCGCGTGTGTCTCTGTGTGTGTGTGTGTGTGTGTGTCTCTGTGTGCATGTGTGTGTGTGTGTGTGTGTCTCTGTGTGCGTGTGTCTGTGTGCGCGTGTGTCTCTGTGTGTGTGTGTGTGTGTGTGTGTGTCTCTGTGTGCATGTGTGTGTGTGTGTGTGTGTCTCTGTGTGTGTGTTTGTCTGTGTGTGTGTGTAGCTTTGTGTGTGTGTCTGTGTGCGTCTCTGTGTGTGTGTGTGTATCTGTGCATGTGTCTCTCTCTGTGTGTGTTTGTGTGTGTGTCTGTGTGTGTGTGTGTGTATCTGTGCATGTGTCTCTCTCTGTGTGCGTTTGTGTGTGTCTCTGTGTGTGTGTGTGTGTGTGTGTGTGAGAACATAAAGACAGGACGCGTGCTGTCTCAGGTCTTGGAGGGTTTTCTTGGTTCAGAGACCTCCTCTCCTCCCAAACTGCTGAATCACGAGTTTCTAACATTTGGCACTCAGCTCTTCTGACAGCTGTAGAAAATGTACAAAATCAGATAAAAAACCCCAAAGAGAAACACTCTGTCAGTTACACATAATAATAATAATAATCATAATCATAATAATAATCATAATAATCATAATAATAATAATACTCTTCTCAGAAATCAAAATAAATCTGCACCTCCTGTCTTAAGTGTCACAAAAAGATTATTCCACTTAAAACGGTATTTTATGTATATATATTTTTTTAAAACCTGGACCGTATTTTTTCATGTTGTTGTGTCTAAGTGAACTAAAAACCCACCAGAGTCCGTGAAAATAATCAATATTTATACCATATTTATACACGCTAAAAGTAGTGATTATTTACATGGAGTCTGGTGGAGATATGCTGCTCTATACACGCTAAAAGTAGTGATTATTTACATGGAGTCTGGTGGAGATATGCTGCTCTATACACGCTAAAAGTAGTGATTATTTACATGGAGTCTGGTGGGTTTGGTGATGGTGATTTCTGTTTCATGTTAAACTAAAAGGATCTTCCTCTTTAACTAAAAGGTCTATCTCTGTAGGGATCCATCCCATAATGTCGTCACACACTGAGAATAATAACCTGAGTCCGTCAGCAGCAACAACACAACTTTTAGTGGACCCTACTGATGGTTTTTGCTTAATACTGGACCAATTTGTAAGATCTTACTGACGCTGACCATTTGTCCTGGAGGGTTACGTTGCAGCTCGGCTCACGGCTGCTGGTTACAGCGTTCTCGCTCAATCCTGGACCAGTTTCACAGAATGTAGTTCCCATCAGACACTTAGACACACAAACATGGGAAAAAAGGGTCCAAAAAACAAAGTTACCCCTTAAACAGGAACAGCTAAGTTGATTGATTCTTTGGATTTATGGTCAATTAATGAAAGTCAAAATAAAGTTACGTATCAAAGATGTGATGTGAGATTTGTCAGATTTTTAAAACTGCAGCGGATTTAAAACTCTGTTTTTTGGTGATTTGCTGGTGAGAAGATCAAAAGTAAACAATGTTTTGGAGGAAATGTTCAGTTGCATTCAACCTTTTCCACAACAGCCGACTGGGGTTTGAAAGAAACTTTAGTTAAAGAGCAAGATTCTTTTAGTTTAACATGAAACAGTCCCGAAATCACCATCACCAAACCCACCAGACTCCATGTAAATAATCACTACTTTTAGCGGCTCTATACACGCTAAAAGTAGTGATTATTTACATGGAGTCTGGTGGAGATATGCTGCTCTATACACGCTAAAAGTAGTGATTATTTACATGGAGTCTGGTGGAGATATGCTGCTCTATACATGCTAAAAGTAGTGATTATTTACATGGAGTCTGGTGGAGATATGCTGCTCTATACACGCTAAAAGTAGTGATTATTTACATGGAGTCTGGTGGGTTTGGTGATGGTGATGTCGGGGCTGTTTCATGTTAAACTTAAAGGATCTTACTCTTTAACTAAAGCTCTATCTCTGCAGGGATCCTCCCTCCAATCTCCAAATGTTCCTTTTCCTCGACAGCGGACTGTGATTTAAAGTAAAAACATTCATTCTTCTTCACCCCTTTCTTTGCATATATGTGAAACCTCTCTTCCTGTCCGTCTGTCTTTGTGCCGAGTCACACGACTCCCCTCTAGTGCTTCTTGCTGATTCGCCGGGATCTCCTCAGGCCCCGCCTCCTGCGGTTCTGATTGGACCTCCAGGAGCGCAGGAAGTACGCCTGGGGGCTGCGGCGGCGGCGGCCGGCGGCCTGGTTCTCCGTGTCGAACTGTCTCTGCAGCCTCAGGGCGAGGGCTCGGTCCCGGCGCTCCTGCGGCGTGCGCGCGCCCACGCACCGCTCCTCCTGGTCCAGGTGCTTGGTCTTCTTCTCTCGTTTCTGTCCCCGCCGCGGCTTGTTGCCGCCGCCGGCGCACTCCTCCGCGGGACTCGGCGGGGCCTTCGGGGCCGACTTACACGACTGGAAGCCGGAGTTCTTGGTGTACGGGGAGAAGGAGCGCCGCCGGCCGAACGCCGCGCCGCCGCCGCAGGGCTCGGGCGTGCCGGCCGCCGGCGCCTCGCCGCTGCAGCGGAGCGCCGGCACGCGGATCTTCACCGCGTGGCCGTCGGGCGGGTCGAACAGCAGCCGGCGCTTGTTGACGGCCGCGGGGGGGCGGGGGGGCTTCGCATCCGCGCCGCCTGGAGAAGAAGAAGAAGAGTCATCGTTAATGGAAGATACTGCAGGTGGAGGTGAGAAATGTGTGTGTTTGAGAGAGTGTGTGTGTGTGTGTCTGCGTGTGTGTGTGTGAGAATATGTGTGTGTGTGTGTGTGTGTGTGTGAGAATAGTGTGTGTGTGTGTGTGTGTGTGTGTGTGAGAATATGTGTGTGTGTGTTTGTGTGAGTGTGTGTGTCTGCGTGTGTCTGCGTGTGTGTGTGTGAGAATATGTGTGTGTGTGTGTGTGTGTGTGTGAGAATATGTGTGTGTGTGTGAGAATATGTGTGTGTGTGTGTGTGTGTGTGAGAATATGTGTGTGTGTGTGTGTGTGTGAGAATGTGTGTGTGTGTGTGTGTGTGTGTGTGAGAATATGTGTGTGTGTGTGAGAATATGTGTGTGTGTGTGTGTGTGTGTGAGAATATGTGTGTGTGTGTGTGTGTGTGAGAATATGTGTGTGTGTGTGTGTGTGTGTGTGTGAGAATATGTGTGTGTGTGTGTGAGAATATGTGTGTGTGTGTGTGTGTGTGTGAGAATATGTGTGTGTGTGTGTGTGTGTGAGAATGTGTGTGTGTGTGTGTGTGTGTGTGAGAATGTGTGTGTGTGTGTGTATACAACAGCAACGTCTCTGATTGGTTTTCAACTAAGGTGGATTTGTTGCCGTGCCGACAGTCCTACCCGTTGCCTCGGCGACGGGGCTGGTCAGCGTGGCCTTGCAGCTGACTCGGAGGCTCTGCCGGTCCAGCTCGATCTGCCGCCACTTCTGCAGCACGGCGGCGCTGGCCTCGTAGCTGGTGGCCCTCTGCAGGCCGCGCGCCAGGTTGCGCGGCGTGGACTTGACGATGGCGGGCTCCAACAGGCGGCCGTCCGCCAGGCGCTTGGGCGGCGTGCACGGCGAGCACACGATGGGCTTGAAGTGGTTGAGCTCCTCCGAGATGCTGTCGTTGCTGTCGGGGCTGGCGGAGCGCTCGGGCCGCGGCGCCGCGGCAACCAGGGTCGGGGGGGTGGAGGAGGACGACAGGACCGGTCGCCACGGGTGACGGCGGTCCGGCGCCGTGATGGGAGCCGAGACGGAGCGACTGTTCTCAGATGAGAGGAGGACTCCTGCCGTGGAGCTGGGACTGGTGCCGACCTGGGGGGGAGGAGAAGAAGACACTGGAGGATCAGCATGTCCGGTCCTCGGTACTCAGGAGCACCAGAGGCGGTCTAAGGGTCCTCGGTACTCAGGAGCACCAGAGGCGGTCTAAGGGTCCTCGGTACTCAGGAGCACCAGAGGTGGTCTAAGGGTCTTCGGTACTCAGGACACCAGAGGCGGTCTAAGGGTCCTCGGTACTCAGGAGCACCAGAGGCGGTCTAAGGGTCCTCGGTACTCAGGAGCACCAGAGGCGGCCTAAGGGTCCTCGGTACTCAGGAGCACCAGAGGCGGTCTAAGGGTCCTCGGTACTCAGGAGCACCAGAGGCGGTCTAAGGGTCCTCGGTACTCAGGAGCACCAGAGGTGGTCTAAGGGTCTTCGGTACTCAGGACACCAGAGGCGGTCTAAGGGTCCTCGGTACTCAGGAGCACCAGAGGCGGTCTAAGGGTCCTCGGTACTCAGGAGCACCAGAGGCGGTCTAAGGGTCCTCGGTCTAACGTACCCTGTCCACGAGCCCCGGGGGGGCGACGGTTCTCAGCTTCCCCCTCGGTCCTCCACCGGGTCGGTGCAGCTCTGACTCCTCTGGGAACCACTGAAGAAGAAGCACACGGAGGTCAGAGGTCGCGGGGGTCTCAGGTGTGAGACCTGTCGGTACACGATCCGTCCCTCCTGCACGATCCCTTCTGATGTCATGATGATGTCATGATGACGTCATGGTGACATCATCATGACATCATCATGACATCATCCGCACATGTGCAGGACGGATCGCGCACCGACGAGAACAGAACGCCGCGTCTCACCCTGCGAAGGCAGCGGAGGTCTTGGTCTTCCTGATGAAGGCCGAGATGGTCCTGATCCTCCTGCTGATTGGCTCCTCGTTCTCCGAGTCAGACAGGACTCCCTGCAGGAAGACGGGAAGACAGGAAGACAGGAAGAGGGGAAGACGGGAAGACAAGAAGACAGGAAGACAACCAAAAACTCATTAATATCAAAGTTATCCCATCCTTCTTAAAGCCCATCTTATGAAAAGAACATCTCTTCTTCTGGGGTTTGGGGGTCGTTGTGTGTCTCCACACGCACACACCTGGACAAAAACACACATGGACAAAAACACACACCTGGACAAAAACACACATGGACAAAAACACACACCTGGACAAAGACACACATGGACAAAAACACACACCTGGACAAAAACACACATGGACAAAAACACACACCTGGACAAAAACACACACCTGGACAAAAAGGCTGCAAAAAGACGACAAATGTGACAAAAAGGTGACAAAAAGACAACAAAAAGACGGCAAAAAGGCCCTTTAATAATGACGTGGGCCCTTTAATAATGATGTGGGCCCTTTAATAATGACGTGGGCCCTTTAATAATGACGTGGGCCCTTTAATAATGACGTGGGCCCTTTAATAATAATGTGGGCCCTTTAATAATGACGTGGGCCCTTTAATAATGACGTGGGCCCTTTAATAATGACGTGGGCCCTTTAATAATGACGTGGGCCCTTTAATAATAGTGTGGGCCCTTTAATAATGACGTGGGCCCTTTAATAATGACGTGGGCCCTTTAATAATAGTGTGGGCCCTTTAATAATGACGTGGGCCCTTTAATAATGACGTGGGCCCTTTAATAATGACGTGGGCCCTTTAATAATAATGTGGGCCCTTTAATAATGACGTGGGCCCTTTAATAATGACGTGGGCCCTTTAATAATAACGTGGGCCCTTTAATAATGACGTGGGCCCTTTAATAATGACGTGGGCCCTTTAATAATAACGTGGGCCCTTTAATAATGACGTGGGCCCTTTAATAATGAAGTGGGCCCTTTAACAATAATGTGGGCCCTTTAATAATAATGTGGGCCCTTTAATAATAATGTGGGCCCTTTAATAATAATGTGTGTCTGTTTGTGTGTCTGTTTGTGTGTTTGTGTGTGTGTTGTTTGTGTGTTTGTTTGTGTGTTGCTTGTGTATCTGTTTGTGTGTCGGTTTGTGTGTCTGTTTGTGTGTTTGTGTGTGAGTTGTTTGTGTGTTTGTTTGTGTGTTGCTTGTGTATCTGTTTGTGTGTCGGTTTGTGTGTCTGTTTGTGTGTTTGTGTGTGTGTTGTTTGTGTGTTTGTTTGTGTGTTGCTTGTGTATCTGTTTGTGTGTCTGTTTGTGTGTCTGCGTGTGTTGTTTGTGTGTTTGTTTGTGTGTTGCTTGTGTGTTGCTTGTGTGTCTGTGTGTGTGTTGTTTGTGTGTCTGTGTGTGTGTTTGTTTGTGTGTTTGTTTGTGTGTTTGTTTGTGTTGTTGAGTATGAAGGAAGTATTTATGAGACGTACGGGCTCTTGGTTGCGTCTCCTCTTCACTTCCTCTCTGTCCTCCGACAGCAGCTGCAACACAACCAGAGCATCAATACATTACACATTATTACACATTATTAGATACTATTACACATTATTATTACACATTTTTAGATATTATTATACATTATTATTACACATTATTACATATTATTATATTAATTCATATTATTACATCCCATAATATCCAGGTTAAAGCGTTCTCCTTCTCCATAAACAAAATGAAATCAAGGAGAGGGTTACTCAAAGAGACACAAACACACACAGACACACACACACACACACACACACACACACACACACATATACACACACAAATACACTCACACACACACTGTGAGTGTGTCTGTGTGTGTGTGAGTGAGTGTGTCTGTGTGTGTGTGTGTGTGTCTGTGTGTGTGTCGTGTGTGTGTGTGTGTGTGTGTGTGTGTGTGTGTGAGTGAGTGAGTGTGTCTGTGAGTGTGTGTGTGAGTGTGTGTCTGTGTGTGTGAGTGTGTGAGTGAGTGAGTGTGTCTGTGTGTGTGTGAGTGTGTGTCTGTGTGTGTGAGTGTGTGTGTGAGTGAGTGTGTCTGTGAGTGTGTGAGTGAGTGTGTGTGTCTGTGTGTGTGTGTGTGTGTGTGTGTGTCTGACTCACCTTGTGTCTCCCGGTGGGTCCTGATAAAACGTCACAACACTTTGGGATGAGAGCGGGAGAGACGAAGAACTCTGAAGACACAACAACACAACGAGCAGAGTTAGCATATGCCCGGTTATGCAACATCATGACATCATCACGTCGCATTGATGCGTACGCCGACTTTCTTAAGGCAGGTGGCGTGTTATCGTATTGCAAAGGTCCCCATGTTGCCCCCATGTTGTCCCCATGTTGTCCTCATGTTGTCCCTATGTTGTCTTTGTGTCGTCCTCATGTTGTCCCCATGTTGTCCTCATGTCGCCCTCATGTTGCCCCCATGTTGTCCCCATGTTGCCCCCATGTTGTCCCCATGTTGTCCTCATGTTGTCCCTATGTTGTCTTTGTGTCGTCCTCATGTTGTCCCCATGTTGTCCTCATGTCGCCCTCATGTTGCCCCCATGTTGCCCCCATGTTGTCCCCATGTTGTCCTCATGTCGCCCTCATGTTGCCCCCATGTTGCCCCCATGTTGTCCCCATGTTGTCCTCATGTTGTCCCTATGTTGTCTTTGTGTCGTCCTCATGTTGTCCCCATGTTGTCCTCATGTTGCCCCCATGTTGCCCCCATGTTGTCCTCATGTTGTCCCTATGTTGTCCTCATGTTGTCCTCATGTTGTCCTCATGTTGTCCCCATGTTGCCCCCATGTTGTCCTCATGTTGTCCCCATGTTGTCCTCATGTTGTCCCCATGTTGTCCTCATGTTGTCCCCATGTTGTCCTCTATCAGTGTTCTTTTTAATTCCCCAGAATAACATTAATGATTCCACAGGAGTAGTTTTTGCCTTCAGATCATTTCATTTCCAAGTGGATGAAGCTTGTCAGATAAAGACACTGAATGAGACAGAAGTACCAATACTACTAATACTGTGGTAACTTTACATAAGGTCCTCCTGCAGCTGTACAAGTCTGGGCCAGTCTCCCCAGACCAGCCCTCATCCCACACACTGACCCAAACCAGCCCTCATCCCACACACTGACCCAAACCAGCCCTCATCCCACACACTGACCCAAACCAGCCCTCATCCCACACACTGACCCAAACCAGTCCTCATCACACACACTGACCCAAACCAGCCCTCATCCCACACACTGACCCAAACCAGCCCTCATCCCACACACTGACCCAAACCAGCCCTCATCACACACACTGACCCAAACCAGCCCTCATCACACACACTGACCCAAACCAGCCCTCATCACACACACTGACCCAAACCAGTCCTCATCACACACACTGACCCAAACCTGCAACTACTCGCTGCTTCTGCAGCTGTTTACACCTTTTTATGAATGAAAACCTGTCTGGTGTGCCCTCAGAGCTGTTTTGCTGCTACTTGTAATTTATTTGAGTGTCTGACTGGGAGTCGGTCTCTGAGGCTTTAGCAGCCTCATAACAACACACTAAACACATTTTAATTCTGCCTTTACGCAAATTAATTTTCCTTTTTTTTCAGTAACGTCAAAACGTAAACATTGTAAATGACGTCATCTGGCAGGCTGTTGCCTAGCGACGGAGTTCCCCTGAAAAGATCTATATTGTTGTTGTTTACGTAGCAGACTCTCTGCTGATAACATTAAAGTTATAATTAAGTTATTAAAGTTGTAATAAAGTTACACCGGACACGGTCAAACTCGTGTTTTTGGTTTTCTTGCGGTTGGTTTGTCCGGTAAAATACATATTTAGAAACGGTATGAATTAAAACCTAACCCAAACGATGAATTAACCCAAATCTTGTGATTGTATGCCTGTGTGTGTGTGTGTGTCTAATATCTTATTCTACCTTTTTGTATTATTATTATTATATTATGTCCTCAGTAGCCTACTTTTCCCTTTGTTTGGGAATCCTGTTTTTACTTGTACCAACATTTTGACAATTGCAATGTATATGGCAAGTTATTGTACTGTACATATCTGAAAAGTCGTTAATAAAAGAATTAAATTTAAAAAATAAAAATAAAAAATAAAAAAAAAATACAATGCTCCGACCTGTCCGGGTGTCGGAGTCCCGCTTGGCCGGCCGGCTGCTACTCTTCCCGGGGTCGCTCCTCCTCCGGAGCCGCTCTCCGCCGCCGGAGCGTCCCTGGCGGGCCGCCGGGTGTCCGCAGGCCGGGCCGCCACCGCCGCGCTGCCCCTCCACGAACGCCGACCGCTTCTTCGCCTCGGTCTCCGGCGGACTGGACCCGGACCCGGACCCAGCTCCGGGCCCGGACCCGGACCGGTGCTTGCCGGCTGCGGCGGCGGCTCTGGCCGGCCTGGCAGGCCGTTCGGCGGACCCTGCGGTCGCCATCTTCCCTGGTGAGTCTTCTCTCTCCAAACAAGCCCCGCCCTGCCGCCGCCGTGCGCGCGCAGCCCGCCAACGGCTGGAACCACGGCGCGAGCCTGATGTGTCCCTTCAAAATAAGACGGAATCTGGTCTGGTTCAACACAGAACGACTGATTATATTTTTAAATTTTTTCATACATTTATACATTTAATTTTACTTATTTTATTTTAATAAATATTAAATACATATTTTATAAATATTTTTATATAATTATATGATAATTGTTATATACTGTAATATATATATATATATATATTACATTAATAAAAAAATAAAATAAGTAAAATTAATGGAATAAAAAATTATATAAACTATATATATAAATATATTAAAAAATAAAAAATAAAAAATAAAAACATAAAAATATATTTTATATAAATATATATAAAATATAAATTAAACAAAATTAAAAAAAATATAAAATAAAAATATATAAACTATTTTGACAGTAACAAGCTATAATTATATGATAATTGTTATATACTGTAATATATATATATATATATATAACATTAATAAAAAAATAAAATAAGTAAAATTAATTGAATAAAAAATTATATATATATATATATATATATATAAACTATTTTGACAGTAACAAGCTTTAAAAAACAAGCTTTGTAACATTTTCCCAAATAACAATTATAATATCTGGGAATATATGTGTGTAAAATTTATCCAAACAAAAAACATAAAATGTGGTTTAAAATACATATTTAATTTGGCTTAAAAAAATAATTTTAACTACAGTTGAGTTAAGTGTCGAAACGTATGAAATATAGATTTAATTCTTAGACATATTCACCATGAGACTTTATGTTACATTAATAAACATATTGTTCACAAATATGATGTTTTACACGTATAATTTCTGTCTAAAATATGAGAAAAAATATCTAAATGTGAGGAAAGTGAGTTAAATATTTAAAATATACCAGTAATATAATTGCATCTGAATGTGTACATTCGGCGACCCATAGAAACTGGTTTAATAAATACATTTATTATATAAACACAACATTTTTTTTTAAACCTTTATTGTGAAAGGTTTCGTTTTCAGGTCCGCCGGTGGCAGCAGAGTGCTGCGAAACCCGGATGTAGATCGATTTTACCGTCGAGGAAGAAGGAAGGACAACAACAACAATGGCGGCGCGCCGGTAGAGGAGAGAGCAAATCTGAAGGTAAAAACACCAGACTCCATGTAAATAATCACTACTTTTAGCATGTATAGAGCAGCATATCTCCACCAGACTCCATGTAAATAATCACTACTTTTAGCATGTATAGAGCAGCATATCTCCACCAGACTCCATGTAAATAATCACTACTTTTAGCGTGTATAGAGCAGCATATCTCCACCAGACTCCATGTAAATAATCACTACTTTTAGTGTGTATAGAGCAGCATATCTCCACCAGACTCCATGTAAATAATCACTACTTTTAGCATGTATAGAGCAGCATATCTCCACCAGACTCCATGTAAATAATCACTACTTTTAGCATGTATAGAGCAGCATATCTCCACCAGACTCCATGTAAATAATCACTACTTTTAGTGTGTATAGAGCAGCATATCTCCACCAGACTCCATGTAAATAATCACTACTTTTAGCGTGTATAGAGCAGCATATCTCCACCAGACTCCATGTAAATAATCACTACTTTTAGCGTGTATAGAGCAGCATATCTCCACCAGACTCCATGTAAATAATCACTACTTTTAGCGTGTATAGAGCAGCATATCTCCACCAGACTCCATGTAAATAATCACTACTTTTAGCGTGTATAGAGCAGCATATCTCCACCAGACTCCATGTAAATAATCACTACTTTTAGCGTGTATAGAGCAGCATATCTCCACCAGACTCCATGTAAATAATCACTACTTTTAGCATGTATAGAGCAGCATATCTCCACCAGACTCCATGTAAATAATCACTACTTTTAGTGTGTATAGAGCAACATATCTCCACCAGACTCCATGTAAATAATCACTACTTTTAGCATGTGTAGAGCAGCATATCTCCACCAGACTCCATGTAAATAATCACTACTTTTAGCATGTGTAGAGCAGCATATCTCCACCAGACTCCATGTAAATAATCACTACTTTTAGCATGTATAGAGCAGCATATCTCCACCAGACTCCATGTAAATAATCACTGCTTTTAGCGTGTATAGAGCAGCATATCTCCACCAGACTCCATGTAAATAATCACTACTTTTAGCGCGTCCTGTCTCCCGCTGTGGTTCCTGTCTCCCGGTCTGGTTCCTGTCTCCCGCTGTGGTTCCTGTCTCCCGGTCTGGTTCCTGTCTCCCGGTTTGGTTCCTCTCTCACGGTCTGGTTCCTGTCTCCCGCTGTGGTTCCTGTCTCCCGGTCTGGTTCCTGTCTTTCCTGTCTCCCGCTGTGGTTCCTGTCTCCCGGTCTGGTTCCTGTCTCCCGGTCTGGTTCCTGTCTTTCCTGTCTCCCGCTGTGGTTCCTGTCTCCCGGTCTGGTTCCTGTCTTTCCTGTCTCCCGCTGTGGTTCCTGTCTCCCGCTGTGGTTCCTGTCTCCCGGTCTGGTTCCTGTCTCCCGGTTTGGTTCCTCTCTCACGGTCTGGTTCCTGTCTCCCGCTGTGGTTCCTGTCTCCCGGTCTGGTTCCTGTCTCCCGGTCTGGTTCCTGTCTTTCCTGTCTCCCGCTGTGGTTCCTGTCTCCCGGTCTGGTTCCTGTCTCCCGGTCTGGTTCCTGTCTTTCCTGTCTCCCGCTGTGGTTCCTGTCTCCCGCTGTGGTTCCTGTCTCCCGGTCTGGTTCCTGTCTCCCGGTCTGGTTCTTGTCTCCCAGTCTGGTTCCTGTCTCCCGGTCTGGTTCTTGTCTCCCAGTCTGGTTCCTGTCTCCCGGTCTGGTTCCTGTCTGCCGGTCTGGTTCTTGTCTCCCAGTCTGGTTCCTGTCTCCCAGTCTGGTTCCTGTCTGCCGGTCTGGTCTGCAGGATGCGGGGCGACCGTCCGGTAGTGGAGGTGGTCCGTCTGGGCCTGGTCTCGTACACGGAGGCTCTGCGGCTGCAGCAGGTCTACGTGGACCGGCACCGGTCCGGTGTGGCTCACGCCCTGCTGCTGTGCCAGCACCCGCCGGTCTACACCACCGGGCTCCGCCACGCGCCGTACCCGGCCGCGCTGCTGGAGCGGCTCCGCCTGCTGGGCGCCGCCGTGCACCGCACCAACCGCGGCGGACTCATCACCTTCCACGGGCCGGGCCAGCTGGTCTGCTACCCGGTCCTGCACCTGGCCGGCTTTAAGAAGGTCTGGACCGCCAGGCGGGTTTCATTCAGTAGACTCTCTAGCTGCAGCAAGAAAAGCCTCAAAAATCCCCATTTATTACTATTTATTACTATTTATTACCATTTATTACCATTTATTACTATTAATTATCATTTATTACTATTTATTACCATTTATTACTATTTATTACTATTTACCATTTATTACTATTTATTACTATTTATTACTATTTATTACCATTTATTACCATTTATTACTATTTATTACTATTTATTACTATTTATTACCATTTATTACCATTTATTACTATTTATTACCATTTATTACTATTTATTACTATTTATTACCATTTATTACCATTTATTACCATTTATTACCATTTATTACCATTTATTACTATTAATTACCATTTATTACTATTTATTACCATTTATTACTATTTATTACTATTTACCATTTATTACTATTTATTACTATTTATTACCATTTATTACCATTTATTACCATTTATTACCATTTATTACTATTAATTACCATTTATTACTATTTATTACCATTTATTACTATTTATTACTATTTACCATTTATTACTATTTATTACTATTTATTACCATTTATTACCATTTATTACCATTTATTACTATTTATTACCCTTTATTACCATTTATTACTATTTATTACCATTTATTACTATTTATTACTATTTATTACCATTTATTACCATTTATTACCATTTATTACTATTTATTACCATTTATTACTACTTTCTGACATTTTAACAGTTTCCACTGGTCATTTCTGTAGTTTTGTTCCTTTCTGACGTGTTTTTAAACGTTTCGGGACTTTTTGTTCAGTTTTAGTTTAACGTGATGTTGATATTGCAATTTTTTGTCGTTTCTTTACGTTTTTTGTCAGTTTTTTTAACTGTTTTTGAAGCTTTTGCAGTTTTATAAACTTAAACATGAAATGGTTCATTACATTTAGTAGAGCTGCCGCCATTTCCTCACGTTTTGTCACGTTTTCTACATGTTTTTTACATGTTTTTTACATGTTTTTGTCGCCTTTTCCTCAGTTTTTGTCGCTGTTTTCAAAATTTTTTCTCACTTTTCACCACATTTCTGGATGTTAATGCACTGTGTTTAGTGGTTATTGACATTGTATTTTCTTCCACATTTTGTGAAAACATTTTCAACATTTATTGTCACATTTTTCATCATTTTTCATCATTTTTTGGTGCTTATTTTCGACGGTTTCCTGACATTTTATAGGCCGTACCACTAATGTGTTAATGTGTGAGTCTAGCTGAGTCTAACGTGCCGTGTGTTGTCTCTGTCTCTGTTGTCTCTGTCTCTGTTGTCTCTCTCTCCGTTGTCTCTCTCTCCGTTGTCTCTCTCTCCGTTGTCTCTGTCTCTGTTGTCTCTGTCTCTGTTGTCTTTGTCTCTGTGGTCTCTGTTGTCTCTGTCTCTGTTGTCTTTGTCTCTGTGGTCTCTGTTGTCTCTGTCCTCCCAGAGTGTCCGCTGGTACGTCTCCGAGCTGGAGAAGACCGTCGTCTCCGTCTGCAGCCGCTTCGGTATCGAGGCGTCCACGTCTCCTCACACCGGGGTCTGGGTCGGGGACAACAAGATCTGCTCCATCGGTACAGCAACACACCTGCACGGAAACACACACACACACATTCATACAGTATATGTATATATATATATACAGTGGGTACGGAAAGTATTCAGACCCCTTTAAATTTTTCACTCTTTGTTTCATTGCAGCCATTTTCCAAAAATCAAAAAAGTTCATTTTATTTCTCAGTAATGTACACTCAGCACCCCATCTTGGACAGAAAAACACAGAAATGTAGAAATTTTTGCAAATTTATTAAAAAACAAAAACTGAAATATCACATGGTCATAAGTATTCAGACCCTTTGTTCAGTATTTAGTAGAAGCACCCTTTTGATCTAATACAGCCATGAGTCGTTTTGGGAAAGATGCAACAAGTTTTTCACATCTGGATTTGGGTATCCTCTGCCATTCCTCCTTGCAGATCCTCTCCAGTTCTGTCAGGTTGGATGGTAAACGTTGGTGGACAGTCATTTTCAGGTCTCTCCAGAGATGCTCAATTGGGTTTAAGTCAGGGCTCTGGCTGGGCCATTCAAGAACAGCCACGGAGTTGTTGTGAAGCCACTCCTTCGTTATTTTAGCGGTGTGCTTAGGGTCATTGTCTTGTTGGAAGGTAAACCTTCGGCCCAGTCTGAGGTCCAGAGCACTCTGGAAAAGGTTTTCGTCCAGGATATCCCTGTACTTGGCCGCATTCATCTTTCCCTCGATTGCAACCAGTCGTCCTGTCCCTGCAGCTGAAAAACACCCCCACAGCATGATGCTGCCACCACCATGCTTCACTGTTGGGACTGTATTGGACAGGTGATGAGCAGTGCCTGGTTTTCTCCACACATACCGCTTAGAATTAAGGCCAAAAAGTTCTATCTTGGTCTCATCAGACCAGAGGATTTTATTTATCACCATCTTGGAGTCCTTCAGGTGTTTTTTAGCAAACTCCATGCGGGCTTTCATGTGTCTTGCACTGAGGAGAGGCTTCCTTCGGGCCACTCTGCCATAAAGCCCCGACTGGTGGATTGCTGCAGTGATGGTTGACTTACTACAACTTTCTCCCATCTCCCGACTGCATCTCTGGAGCTTAGCCACAGTGACCATTGGGTTCTTCTTTGCCTCTCTCACCAAGGCTCTTCTCCCCCGATAGCTCAGTTTGGCCGGACGGCCAGCTCTAGGAAGGGTTCTGGTCGTCCCAAACGTCTTCCATTTGAGGATTATGGAGGCCACTGTGCTCTTAGGAACCTTAAGTGCAGCAGAAATTTTTTTGTAACCTTGACCAGATCTGTGCCTTGCCACAATTCTGTCTCTGAGCTCCTCAGGCAGTTCCTTTGACCTCATGATTGTCATTTGCTCTGACATGCACTGTGAGCTGTAAGGTCTTATATAGACAGGTGTGTGGCTTTCCTAATCAAGTCCAATCAGTATAATCAAACACAGCTGGACTCCAATGAAGGTGTAGAACCATCTCAAGGATGATCAGAAGAAATAGACAGCACCTGAGTTACATATGAGGGTCACGGCAAAGGGTCTGAATACTTATGACCATGTGATATTTCAGTTTTTGTTTTTTAATAAATTTGCAAAAATTTCTACATTTCTGTTTTTTTCTGTCCAAGATGGGGTGCTGAGTGTACATTACTGAGAAATAAAATGAACTTTTTTGATTTTTGGAAAATGGCTGCAATGAAACAAAGAGTGAAAAATTTAAAGGGGTCTGAATACTTTCCGTACCCACTGTATATATATACATATATATATATATATACATACATATACATCTTTGTTTCTCTAGGGATCCACTGCGGCCGCTACGTCACGTCCCACGGCCTGGCCCTGAACTGTAACCCCGACCTGTCGTGGTTCGGCCACATCGTGCCGTGCGGCCTCGAGGGGAAGGGAGTGACGTCGCTGAGCGCCGAGCTGCAGAGGGACGTCGGCGTGGAGGACGCCGTCCCTCACCTGCTGGACGCCTTCAGGGAACGCTTCCACTGCCGGCTAACAGACGCACAGACCGGGCCGGACGGGGGGGTCAGCAGCGTAGAAACGGACTTTAAATTAGGGTTAGAAAGGAAAGAAGTGTGCAGCAGAGGGTCTGGGCCTGGGCCCGGGTCTGGTCCTGGGTCTGGACCTGGGCCTGTGTCAGGGTCTGGGTCTGGGTCTGGGCCTGTGTCTGGGTCTGTGTCAGGGTCAGGGTCAGGGTCTGGGTCTGGGCCTGTGTCTGGGCCTGTGTCTGGGTCTGGGTCTGGGCCTGTGTCTGGGTCTGGGTCTGGGTCTGGGCCTGTGTCTGGGTCTGGGCCTGTGTCTGGGTCTGGGCCTGTGTCTGGGCCTGTGTCTGGGTCTGGGTCTGGGCCTGTGTCTGGGTCTGGGTCTGGGTCTGGGTCTGGGCCTGTGTCTGGGTCTGGGCCTGTGTCTGGGTCTGGGCCTGTGTCTGGGTCTGGGTCTGGACCCCATATTTGTGGATTTGTTGGCATCTGTTGCTGAAGAGTTCAGTGTTATGAACTTTATATTTTCAGTAAATGGAGCTTCAGTACTACATGTACAGTATTCAGTACTACATGTACAGTATTCAGTACAGTATTCAGTACTACATGTACAGTATTCAGTACTACATGTACAGTATTCAGTACTACATGACTCATGATGAATCTGATGGGGGGGGATCAGTACAGCATAGTATTGCAATATTTTCAGTGCCAATACTAATAATATGGATCTGTTATTATATAATATTATATTATATGTGGTGTATGTGGTGGTCATTCTGCAGCGATAACATTGAAGTGAGATGAACAGAAGACGTTTCCTTTAACATCGGGGGAAATAGTAAACTATTGGAAAACAATCGGGAAAAATCTGGAAAAATGGGGGAAATTGGAGGAAATTTGGAAAATTAGAAGTTGTAAAAAAGTTATAAATTGCAATATATTGCAGAATATTGCAATATGATGAAAATTGTCGTGTTGGGAGGCGTCTGCTACTTCAGAGTAGAAACAAATGGTGAAAAATAACATCTTTGCTTAAAAAAAAAGTGACAAATGTGTCGAAAAAACGAGAAAAAAACACAACAAAGAGCCGACAAATACATAAAAAATATAAAAAAACGAGAACTTTGAATGAAGAAATACGTTAAAAACTTTGAAATACATAAAAGAAATGTTGAAATACATTTAAAAAAACGATAATTTTGAAAAAACTTCCGAAAAAGCGAACTTTGCTTCAATAAAGTGACAATCTGTCTCTTTTTAACGTGTTTGTGGTTTAACTTTTAGAAGAAACATTAGATTTGTTGTTTTTGTTGTTTTTAATTAATTGTTATCACTTTTTAATGTTTCTTGCGTGTTTATTTATTTATTTATTTATTTTTTAATCTTTGTTATGATGCTTTCCGATAAAGTTGATTGTGTTTATTATTATTAGTCAAAGGAAGGCATGAGGAGTGTGATTGGCTGGTCTGACTCGGAATCGGTAGGGTAGCCAATCAGAGACGGCGGGGGGCGGGACATTCCTTCGCCGTCCTAGGAAACGCGTATTCCCCCCTGTGACGTAACGGCGGTGTTTATAAAGTTAATATCTCCTTTAAGTCGATCTTTACCGGGAATATGACAGCATATAGTAGTAACAGATGTGTGTGTGTGTGTAACCTGGTCGGCTAACAGCTGGGAGCTAAGCTAACACCCGTTACCCGACAGCCAAATGGCCCTGCCGCTGCTCGAGCTAGCCCGTTAGCTAGCCCGTTAGCTAGCTTGCATCTGTCAGTCAGCATGGGGGACGATAACGGAGTCAACGGGGATCTGAACGCCGATCCACGGTGCCAGAGCACCGGCGACCCGCAGCTGGACAGTGCGGTGCACCTGTGGTTGACCTGGGACAAGGTGAGTGTCTCAGAGCCGGAGGTTAAATACCTTAAACCTGAAGCCTGCTCTAATTTACTGTGGACGGAGCGCCACCAAACTCCCCCTGAGAAACTGGCGTTTTAAGATGGCATCGCATGTTGTCAAAGTAATGTAATAATACTGGTTTAACAGGCTGTATTTTATGGTTATTTATGATCGCCTGCTACTATCGGCATGCATATTTATTAGTAAATCCGCACTTTGTTTCATTTAACAGACTCTTTGTGAGCCGTTGTTACGGAGCTGTGCTGAGCGTTGCTGCGCTGATGACGCGTAGGAACACCTGGCGCAGCGGCTAGAAAAAGATCAAAATGATTTTAAATAAAGTCTTCTGGGTTGAAACTACGCATGCCGATTTGTTCACCAGAACCAACCACTTCAGAAAACCTGACACGTTATGCTTCTTATGCTAATTGATGCTGATGTTAAGCAAGAAAATCTTAAATTGCCAGAATTTTCAATGGGAGTTCTGAACGTCGACCCAGCAGCGCGTGTGTTGGCCGCAGTGCGGATCACCGGCGGCTGTCTGGGTCGGGATGGAGATTATTTCTGTGGGTTATCAGGCGATTAAACTGCAGCATGACTCAGCTGTTTTACAGATAGCATGACTCAGCTGTTTTAGACTCAACCAGACTCCATTCATCTTTCAGGTGATTTAATTGTCTCTGGACACTTCAGACTAGACAGATACATCCCAATAAAATAGGAAATTATAGTGTTACAGCAGCAAAATCAGTCACACAGCACAGAATATAAATATAAATGAAATACTAGGATACAATAATGTGGTTCACTAACTGAAGGAACAATATTTTCACATTAAGAGATAACCTTTTATATATATATATGTATATATGTATATATATATATATATATATATATATGTATATATGTATATGTATATATATATATATATATATATATATATATGTATGTATGTATGTATATATATATATGTATGTATATGTGCCCAAGACCATTGCGATTGGTTTAAAGGAATGTAAACAACTCGTTTCTCCTCCTATCCCAGAATGCATCTGGGCTGTAGCCAGACTAGTGAATAAAAAATAGGCACTGCTGACCTTCACTGTAAAGGTCAGCAGCCTGGGAGACATCCATGGAGAGAGAGACAGACAGAGAGAGAGACATGGAGACACAGACAGGTAGAGAGAGAGAGAGAGACAGACACAAACAGCTAGAGAGATAGAGAGAGACAGCTAGAGAGAGAGACAGACACAGAGAGACAGCTAGAGAGAGAGACATGGAGACACAGAGAGACCGCTAGAGAGAGAGACATGGAGACACAGAGAGACAGACAGCTAGAGAGAGAGACAGAGAGACACAGAGAGACAGACAGCTAGAGAGAGAGACAGAGAGACAGCTAGAGAGAGAGACATGGAGACACAGAGAGACAGACAGCTAGAGAGAGAGAGAGACAGCTAGAGAGAGAGAGACAGAGAGACAGCTAGAGAGAGAGACATGGAGACACAGAGAGACAGACAGAGAGAGAGAGAGAGAGACAGCTAGAGAGAGAGAGACAGAGAGACAGCTAGAGAGAGAGAGACAGCTAGAGAGAGAGAGACAGAGAGACAGCTAGAGAGAGAGACATGGAGACACAGAGAGACAGACAGCTAGAGAGAGACAGAGAGAGAGAGACAGCTAGAGAGAGAGACATGGAGACACACAGAGAGACAGACAGACAGCTAGAGAGAGAGAGACAGACAGCACACCCCCCCCCCACCCACACACACAAACACAAACACACACACACCCCCCGTAATGTTGTCATGTTGGTTCATCTGGCAGCAGAGCCGCTGTGTGTCTCTGAGGTCTTCTTCTGTGGTGTAGAACCGGCAGACCCGGGCCCAGGTGGAGGCCCTGGTGGCGGCGGGGGGGCGGGAGGAGCTGAGGGCCCGGCTCTGCAGCAGGATGAGCTTCGGCACGGCGGGACTCAGGGCACCCATGGGTGCTGGATTCAACCGGATCAACGACCTCACCGTCATCCAGTCAACACAGGTCAGACACACACACACACACAGACACACACACACACACACACACAGGTCAGACACACACACACACACACACAGACACACACACACACACACACACACAGGTCAGACACACACACACACACAGACACACACACACACACACACACAGGTCAGACACACACACACACACACACACACACACACACAGGTCAGACACACACACACACACAGACACACACACACACACACACACACAGGTCAGACACACACACACACACACACAGGTCAGACACACACACACACACACACACACACACACACACACACAGGTCAGACACACACACAGACACACACACACACACACACACAGGTCAGACACACACACACACACACACACACACACACACAGGTCAGACACACACACACACACACACACACACACACACACAGGTCAGACACACACACACACACACACACACACAGAGAGACACACATACACACACACACACACAGACACACACACAGACACACACAGACACACACACACACACAGACACACACACACACACAGACAGACACACACACACAGACAGAGCACACACACACACACACACACAGAGAGACACACATACACACACACACACACACAGACACACACAGACACACATACATACATACATATATGTATGTGTGTGCGTATATGCACTCACCTGAAGGATTATTAGGAACACCTGTTCAGTTTCTCATTAACGCAATTATCTAATCAACCAATCACATGGCAGTTGCTTCAATGCATGTAGGGGTGTGGTCCTGGTCCAGACCATCTCCTGACCTGGTCCAGATCATCTCCTGACCTGGTCCAGACCATCTCCTGACCTGGTCCAGACCATCTCCTGACCTGGTCCAGACCCTCTCCTGACCTGGTCCAGATCATCTCCTGACCTGGTCCAGACCATCTCCTGACCTGGTCCAGACCATCTCCTGGACTCCAAACTGAATGTCAGAATGGGAAAGAAAGAGGATTTAAGACATTTGGAGCGTGGCATGGTTGTTGGTGCCAGACGGGCCGGTCTGCTCAGTTACCGGGATTTACACCCACAACCATTTCTAGGGTTTACAAAGAATGGTGTGACAAGGGAAAAACACCCAGCATGCAGCAGTCCTGGGGGGGGGGGATACCTTGTTGATGCTAGAGGTCAGAGGAGAATGGGCCGACTGATTCAAGCTGATAGAAGAGCAGCTTTGACTGGAATAACCACTCGTTAGTCTCAGCAGAAGACCCCCCCGGGTACCACTCATCTCCACTACACATAGGAACATGAGGCTACAATCTGCAAGAGTTCACCAAACCTGGACAGTTGAAGACTGGAAAGATGTTGCCTGGTCTGATGAGTCTGGTTTCTGTTGAGACCTTCAGATGGTAGAGTCAGAATGAGAACATGGATCCATCATGCCTTGTTACCA
>CM057239.1:32833290-32888615 GCA_029931835.1 Etheostoma nigrum
TGTGTGTGTGTGTGTGTCTGAGGTTGGCGAGCTTGGCGGCTGCGGTGATGCTCAGCCGCGGCGTTCCTGTTCATCTCTTCTCCACGTTTGTCCCGACGCCGTACGTGGTGAGTCAACACACACACACACCCGTCAGGCGTTGTGTATTCATTTAGTGAGTGTGTTGTGTGTGTGTTGTGTATTTATTGTGTGTGTAGTGTTTATTTATTGTGTGTATTGTTTCCAGCCATACGCGGTGAAGCAGCTTGGCGCTGCAGCCGGAGTGATGATCACGGCCTCGCACAACCCCAAAGAAGACAACGGATACAAGGTCAGAAATATATATATATATATATATATATATATATATATATTTATATATATATATAAACTTCATTTATAAGTAATCATAATGAATAAAAACCATTCATTACGTAACTCACACAGATACAATTCAAATAAACAAATTACTAGAAAATACATGAGAAGAGCCATGCAATAAAACAATAACATTCAAAGGCCAAGGAGAATATCGCAAAAAAACGAAATTGGACAGAATAAAAACTGCACATGAAATGTGAAAAAAACCTGTTGTCAGGAAAATATCACGAAAAACACCTGGTCCGGAAAAATATATTAAAAATACACCTGGTCATGAAAAATATATTAAAAATACACCTGGTCCGGAAAAATATATTAAAAATACACCTGGTCAGGAAAAATATTTTAAAAAACACACCTGGTCAGGAAAGATATTTTAAAAAACACACCTGGTCAGGAAAAATATATTAAAAAAACACACCTGGTCAGGAAAAATAAAATTAAAAAAATACCTGGTCAGGAAAAATATAAAAAAAAAAAAAAAAACTACTGGTCAGGAAAAATATATTAAAAACACACCTGGTCAGGAAAAATATATTAAAAACACACCTGGTCAGGAAAAATATATTAAAAACACACCTGGTCAGGAAAAATATTTTAAAAAACACACCTGGTCAGAAAAAATAAAATTAAAAAAACACCTGGTCAGGAAAAATAAAATTAAAAAAACACCTGGTCAGGAAAAATATTTTAAAAAACACACCTGGTCAGGAAAAATATTTTAAAAAACACACCTGGTCAGGAAAAATATTTAAAAAAAAACACCTGGTCAGGAAAAATATATTTTAAAAAAACACACCTCGTCAGGAAAAATATTAAAAAAAACACCTGGTCAGGAAAAATATAAAAAAAAAAAAAAAAACTACTGGTCAGGAAAAATATATTAAAAACACACCTGGTCAGGAAAAATATATTAAAAACACACCTGGTCAGGAAAAATATATTAAAAACACACCTGGTCAGGAAAAATATTTTAAAAAACACACCTGGTCAGAAAAAATAAAATTAAAAAAACACCTGGTCAGGAAAAATAAAATTAAAAAAACACCTGGTCAGGAAAAATATTTTAAAAAACACACCTGGTCAGGAAAAATATTTTAAAAAACACACCTGGTCAGGAAAAATATTTAAAAAAAAACACCTGGTCAGGAAAAATATATTTTAAAAAAACACACCTCGTCAGGAAAAATATTAAAAAAAACACCTGGTCAGGAAAAATATAAAAAAAAAAAAAACACACCTCGTCAGGAAAAATATTAAAATAAAAAAACACCTGGTCAGGAAAAATATTTAAAAAAAAAACACCTGGTCAGGAAAAATATAAAAAAAAAAAAAAAAACACCTGGTCAGGAAATTTATTTAAAAAAACACACCTGGTCAGGAAAAATATATTTAAAAAAAACACCTGGTCAGGAAAAATAAAATTAAAAAAACACCTGGTCAGGACAAATATTTAAAAAAACACACCTGGTCAGGAAAAATATTAAAAAAAAAACACCTGGTCAGGAAAAATATATTTAAAAAAAACACACCTCGTCAGGAAAAATATTAAAAAAAACACCTGGTCAGGAAAAATATAAAAAAAAAAAAAACACACCTCGTCAGGAAAAATATTAAAAAAAACACCTGGTCAGGAAAAATATAAAAAAAAAAAAAACACACCTCGTCAGGAAAAATATTAAAATAAAAAAACACCTGGTCAGGAAAAATATTTAAAAAAAACACACCTGGTCAGGAAAAATATTTTAAAAAACACACCTGGTCAGAAAAAATAAAATTAAAAACACACCTGGTCAGGAAAAATATTTTAAAAAACACACCTGGTCAGAAAAAATAAAATTAAAAAAACACCTGGTCAGGAAAAATAAAATTAAAAAAACACCTGGTCAGGAAAAATAAAATTAAAAAAACACCTGGTCAGGAAAAATAAAATTAAAAAAACACCTGGTCAGGAAAAATATTTTAAAAAACACACCTGGTCAGGAAAAATATTTTAAAAAACACACCTGGTCAGGAAAAATATTTAAAAAAAAACACCTGGTCAGGAAAAATATATTTTAAAAAAACACACCTCGTCAGGAAAAATATTAAAAAAAACACCTGGTCAGGAAAAATATAAAAAAAAAAAAAACACACCTCGTCAGGAAAAATATTAAAATAAAAAAACACCTGGTCAGGAAAAATATTTAAAAAAAAAACACCTGGTCAGGAAAAATATAAAAAAAAAAAAAAAAACACCTGGTCAGGAAATTTATTTAAAAAAACACACCTGGTCAGGAAAAATATATTTAAAAAAAACACCTGGTCAGGAAAAATAAAATTAAAAAAACACCTGGTCAGGAAAAATAAAATTAAAAAAACACCTGGTCAGGACAAATATTTAAAAAAACACACCTGGTCAGGAAAAATATTTAAAAAAAAACACCTGGTCAGGAAAAATATATTTTAAAAAAACACACCTCGTCAGGAAAAATATTAAAAAAAACACCTGGTCAGGAAAAATATAAAAAAAAAAAAACACACCTCGTCAGGAAAAATATTAAAATAAAAAAACACCTGGTCAGGAAAAATATTTAAAAAAAAAACACCTGGTCAGGAAAAATATTAAAAAAAAAAAAAAAAACACCTGGTCAGGAAATTTATTTAAAAAAACACACCTAGTCAGGAAAAATATATTTAAAAAAAAAACCTGGTCAGGAAAAATATTTAAAAAAAAACACCTGGTCAGGAAAAATATTAAAAAAAAAACCACCTGGTCAGGAAAAATATTTTCTTAAAAAAACATACCTGGTCAGGAAAAATAAAAAAAAAAAAAAAACACACCTGGTCAGGAAATATATATTAAAAACACACCTGGTCAGGAAAAATATAAAAAAAAAAAACCACACCTCGTCAGGAAAAGTATTTAAAAAAACACCTGGTCAGGAAAAATATAAAAAAAAAAAAACACACCTCGTCAGGAAAAATATTAAAATAAAAAAACACCTGGTCAGGAAAAATATAAAAAAAAAAAAAACACACCTCGTCAGGAAAAATATTAAAATTAAAAAACACACCTGGTCAGGAAAAATATTTTCTTTAAAAAACACACCTGGTCAGGAAAAATATAAAAAAAAAAAAAAAAACACACCTGGTCAGGAAATATATTTTAAAAAACACACCTGGTCAGGAAAAATATATTAAAAACACCTGGTCAGGAAAAATATAAAAAAAAAAACACACCTCGTCAGGAAAAATATATTAAAACACCTGGTCAGGAAAAATATAAAAAAAAAAAACACACCTGGTCAGGAAAAATATATTAAAAAAAACACCTGGTCAGGAAAAATATATTAAAAAAAACACCTGGTCAGGAAAAATAAAATTAAAAAACACACCTCGTCAGGAAAAATATTTTCTTTAAAAAACATACCTGGTCAGGAAAAATATTTAAAAAAAAAACAAAAAACACCTGGTCAGGAAAAATATTTTTAAAAAAAACCAAAAAACACCTGGTCAGGAAAAATATTAAAAAAAAAAAAAAAACACCTGGTCAGAAGAAATATTTAAAAAAACACCTGCCCCCCCCCCCCCCCTCTGCGTTGCCCCCCCCTGCGTCGCCCCCTGCAGGTGTACTGGTGTAACGGCGCCCAGATCTCCGCCCCCCACGACAAGCGGATCCTGCAAAGCATCGAGGAGGAGCTGGAGCCCTGGAGCGCCTCCTGCTGGGAGGAGGAGCTGGTGGAGCGCAGCCCCCTCAGGACCGACCCCCTGACCCGGATCAACAGCTGCTACATGGAGGAGCTGTCCTCGCTCTGCTTCCACAGGTACCCCCCCAACAGCTTGTCCCAGACCAGGGTCCCGGATTAACACTCCCCGAGTACACCAGACACTTATGTTAGTTTTTGCATTTTGGACAGATAGATTAGATAAAAACAGACAACAGGTGTCTCTCATGTGTGTCTCATGTGTCTGTCTTATATGTGTGTCACGTGTGTGTGTGTGTCACATGTTCTTATGTGTGTCTCATGTGTCTGTCTCGTGTCTCAGGGATCAGAACAGACGCTGTCCATTGAAGTTTGTCCACTCGTCCTTCCACGGCGTGGGACACGCCTTCGTCCAGCAGGCCTTCCTCGTCTTCGGCTTCGCTCCGCCGGTCCCCGTCCCCGAGCAGAAAGACCCCGACCCCAACTTCCCGTCCGTCCGCTGTCCCAACCCCGAGGAGGGACAGCCGGTCCTGGTAGGACGTAGATCCCTTCTCCAACGCAGTATTTCATTGCTATTATTAGCATTTATTATTGTTATTATTAATTATTATTATTATTATTATTATTATTGTTATTATTAATTATATGTTCTAATAATCTGTTGTCCACTGCAGGAGCTGTCTCTGGCTCTGGCGGACCGGGAAGACGCTCGCATCGTCCTGGCAACGGATCCGGACGCCGATCGATTGGCTGTCGCAGAGAAGTCTGACGGGTAACTGTAGAGACTGTTGCCCCATATACTCCGCTGTAGAGACTGATGTTGCCCCATACACCCCGCTGTAGAGACTGATGTTGCCCCATATACCCCGCTGTAGAGACTGATGTTGCTCCATATACTCCGCTGTAGAGACTGATGTTGCCCCATATACCCCGCTGTAGAGACCCATATACCCCGCTGTAGAGACTGATGTTGCCCCATATACCCCGCTGTAGAGACCCATATACCCCGCTGTAGAGACTGATGTTGCCCCATACACCCCGCTGTAGAGACTGATGTTGCCCCATACACCCCGCTGTAGAGACTGATGTTGCCCCATACACCCCGCTGTAGAGACTGATGTTGCCCCATACACCCCGCTGTAGAGACTGATGTTGCCCCATACACCCCGCTGTAGAGACTGATGTTGCCCCATACACCCCGCTGTAGAGACTGATGTTGCCCCATATACCCCGCTGTAGAGACTGATGTTGCCCCATATACCCCGCTGTAGAGACTGATGTTGCCCCATATACCCCGCTGTAGAGACTGATGTTGCCCCATATACCCTGCTGTAGAGACTGTTGCCCCATATACCCCGCTGTAGAGACTGTTGCCCCATATACCCCGCTGTAGAGACTGATGTTACCCCATATACCCCGCTGTAGAGACTGTTGCCCCATATACCCCGCTGTAGAGACTGTTGCCCCATATACCCCGCTGTAGAGACTGATGTTGCCCCATATACCCCGCTGTAGAGACTGATGTTGCCCCATATACCCCGCTGTAGAGACTGATGTTACCCCATATATCCCGCTGTAGAGACTGATGTTGCCCCATATACCCCGCTGTAGAGACTGATGTTGCCCCATATACCCCGCTGTAGAGACTGATGTTACCCCATATACCCCGCTGTAGAGACTGATGTTACCCCATATACCCCGCTGTAGAGACTGATGTTGCCCCATATACCCCGCTGTAGAGACTGATGTTACCCCATATACCCCGCTGTAGAGACTGATGTTGCCCCATATACCCCGCTGTAGAGACTGATGTTGCCCCATATACCCCCCTGGCTCCAGGTGCGGGTGGAAGGTGTTCTCGGGTAACGAGCTGGCGGCCCTGCTGGGGTGGTGGATGTTCTTTAACTGGAAGGAGACCCACCCGGACCCGGCAGACCCCCAGAAGGTCTACATGCTGGCCACCACGGTCTCCTCCAAGATCCTGCAGGCCTTCGCTCGCATCGAGGGCTTCCACTTCGAGGTCTTTTATTTTTCATATAATTTATTATTATTATTTATTATTATTATTATTTATTATTATTATTATTATTATAAGTGTTGACGCTGTCTTTGTCCAACAGGAAACTCTTCCTGGGTTTAAGTGGATCGGGAACAGGATTCACGAACTCTCCAAAACAGGAAACCGCGTCATCTTTGCCTTCGAGGAGTCGATTGGTAACCCACCGCTCTATAATCTACAGATAGAGCAGGTCTACACCACTCTATAATCTACAGATAGAGCAGGTCTAGACCACTCTATAATCTACAGATAGAGCAGGTCTACACCGCTCTATAATTTACAGATAGAGCAGGTCTACACCACTCTATAATCTACAGATAGAGCAGGTCTACACCGCTCTATAATCTACAGATAGAGCAGGTCTACACCACTCTATAATCTACAGATAGAGCAGGTCTACACCGCTCTACAATCTACAGATAGAGTAGGTCTAGACCGCTTTACAATCTACAGATAGAGCAGGTCTACACCGCTCTATAATCTACAGATAGAGCAGGTCTACACCGCTCTATAATTTACAGATAGAGCAGGTCTACACCGCTCTATAATCTACAGGTAGAGCAGGTCTACACCGCTCTATAATCTACAGGTAGAACAGGTCTACACCTCTCTATAATTTACAGGTAGAACAGGTCTACACCGCTCTATAATCTACAGATAGAGCAGGTCTACACCGCTCTATAATCTACAGATAGAGCAGGTCTACACCGCTCTATAATTTACAGATAGAGCAGGTCTACACCGCTCTATAATCTACAGGTAGAACAGGTCTACACCGCTCTATAATCTACAGGTAGAACAGGTCTACACCTCTCTATAATTTACACATAGAGCAGGTCTACACCGCTCTATAATCTACAGGTAGAGAAGGTCTACACCGCTCTATAATCTACAGATAGAGCAGGTCTAGACCGCTCTATAATCTACAGGTAGAGCAGGTCTAGACCACTCTATAATCTACAGGTAGAACAGGTCTACACCGCTCTATAATCTACAGATAAAGCAGGTCTAGACCACTCTATAATCTACAGGTAGAGCAGGTCTAGACCGCTCTATAATCTACAGGTAGAACAGGTCTACACCGCTCTATAATCTACAGATAGAGCAGGTCTAGACCGCTCTATAATCTACAGGTAGAGCAGGTCTAGACCGCTCTATAATCTACAGGTAGAACAGGTCTACACCTCTCTATAATTTACACATAGAGCAGGTCTACACCGCTCTATAATCTACAGGTAGAGAAGGTCTAGACCACTCTATAATCTACAGATAAAGCAGGTCTAGACCGCTCTATAATCTACAGATAAAGCAGGTCTAGACCGCTCTATAATCTACAGATAGAGCAGGTCTAGACCGCTCTATAATCTACAGGTAGAGCAGGTCTAGACCACTCTATAATCTACAGATAAAGCAGGTCTAGACCGCTCTATAATCTACAGATAAAGCAGGTCTAGACCGCTCTATAATCTACAGATAGAGCAGGTCTAGACCGCTCTATAATCTACAGGTAGAGCAGGTCTAGACCACTCTATAATCTACAGATAGAGCAGGTCTAGACCGCTCTATAATCTACAGGTAGAGCAGGTCTAGACCACTCTATAATCTACAGATAGAGCAGGTCTACACCGCTCTATAATCTACAGGTAGAGAAGGTCTACACCGCTCTATAATCTACAGATAGAGCAGGTCTAGACCACTCTATAATCTACAGATAGAGCAGGTCTAGACCGCTCTATAATCTACAGGTAGAGCAGGTCTAGACCGCTCTATAATCTACAGGTAGAGCAGGTCTAGACCACTCTATAATCTACAGATAGAGCAGGTCTAGACCGCTCTATAATCTACAGGTAGAGCAGGTCTAGACCTCTGGGACATATGAAGCAGTTGTTGTTGTGTCTCCAGGGTTCCTGTGTGGCAGCATGGTCCCTGAGAAGGACGGCGTGAGTGCGGCGGTGGTTGTGGCTGAGATGGCGGCCTACCTCCACAACAGGAAGCTGAGTCTGAAGGAACAGCTGCACAACATCTACCAGACGTACGTTAGCTTCATCGGCTCATGTTAGAGACATCTGCACCGCATCAGTCCCCACAGGAGACCACGAGCCCCCCTGGGGTCAGCTGAGAGAGGAAACACTTAAGGAAACAAAATAGGAAAGGTATTCACAGAACCAGGCTAGTGGACCAGAGTCTGGTAGGACCAGAGTCTGGTAGGACCAGGCTAGTGGACCAGAGTCTGGTAGGACCAGGCTAGTGGACCAGAGTCTGGTAGGACCAGGTTAGTGGACCAAAGTCTGGTAGGACCTGGCTAGTGGACCAGAGTCTGGAAGGACCAGAGTCTGGTAGGACAAGGCTAGTGGACCAGAGTCTGGTAGGACCAGGCTAGTGGACCAGAGTCTGCTTGGACCAAGCTAATCGACCAGAGTCTGCTAGGACCAGGCTAAAGGACCAGAGTCTGCTAGGACAAGGTTAGTGGACCAGAGTCTGGTAGGACCAGGCTAGTGGACCAGAGTCTGGTAGGACCAAGCTAGTGGACCAGAGTCTGGTAGGACCAGGCTAGTGGACCAGAGTCTGGTAGTACCAGGCTAGTGGACCAGAGTTTGCTAGGACCAGGCTAGTGGACCGTAGGACCAGGCTAATGGACCAGAGTCTGGTAGGACCAGGCTAGTGGACCGTAGGATCAGGCTAGTGGACCAGAGTCTGGTAGGACCAGGCTAGTGGACCAGAGTCTGGTAGGACCAGAGTCTGGTAGGACCAGGATAGTGGACCAGAGTCTGGTAGGACCAGAGTCTGGTAGGACCAGGCTAGTGGACCGTAGGATCAGGCTAGTGGACCAGAGTCTGGTAGGACCAGGCTAGTGGACCAGAGTCTGGTAGGACCAGAGTCTGGTAGGACCAGGCTAGTGGACCAGAGTCTGGTCCCCAAAATATCTATTAATCTAATGATTAAATCAAACTTACTGTACTTTTTTAATGAAATTAAACATTTTAATTAAATATAAATATATATATATGTTTTGTGTGGTCTTAATTTTAAATTTCTTTTTTTTAATTTTTAAAAAAAAAAAGTATTTTTAAATACAGTAGAAGAATATTCCTAATTTTTTATTGTATGGGCAAAATAAAGGTCCATCTTTCTGCCTCTGTTCCTGTTGAGATTTTCAAGTTTCCTTGACGATGAAATGGATTCCCACGCTCTTATTTTGACAGCTGTTTGCGTGGTGACTTCCTGTCTGCAGGTACGGCCATCACGTGTCCAGGACGTCCTACGTCGTGTGCGACGACCCGGCCGCCATCCAGAAGATCTTCAGCCGCATCCGGAACTACGACGGAGACGCCTCGTACCCGAAGACGTGCGGCGGCGTCCCCATCGTCCACGTCAGGGACGTAACCACGGGATACGACAGCAGCCGGCCCGACCGCAGATCGGTGAGAGACGCTTGATTGGTCCATCGGCCCGTTCCACCAGAGGACGCTCTACAACGTCCCTGTTAGTGATGGCGTTGCATAGTCTGTCCACCAGAGGACGCTCTACAACGTCCCTGTTAGTGATGGTGTTGCATAGTCTGTCCACCAGAGGACGCTCTACAACGTCCCTGTTAGTGATGGCGTTGCATAGTCTGTCCACCAGAGGACGCTCTACAACGTCCCTGTTAGTGATGGCGTTGCATAGTCTGTCCACCAGAGGACACTCTACAACGTCCCTGTTAGTGATGGTGTTGCATAGTCTGTCCACCAGAGGACGCTCTACAACGTCCCTGTTAGTGATGGTGTTGCATAGTCTGTCCCCCAGAGGACGCTCTACAACGTCCCTGTTAGTGTTGGTGTTGCATAGTCTGTCCCCCAGAGGACGCTCTACAACATCCCTGTTAGTGATGGCGTTGCATAGTCTGTCCACCAGAGGACGCTCTACAACGTCCCTGTTAGTGATGGTGTTGCATAGTCTGTCCCCCAGAGGACGCTCTACAACGTCCCTGTTAGTGATGGCGTTGCATAGTCTGTCCACCAGAGGACGCTCTACAACGTCCCTGTTAGTGATGGCGTTGCATAGTCTGTCCACCAGAGGACGCTCTACAACGTCCCTGTTAGTGTTGGTGTTGCATAGTCTGTCCACCAGAGGACGCTCTACAACGTCCCTGTTAGTGATGGTGTTGCATAGTCTGTCCCCCAGAGGACGCTCTACAACGTCCCTGTTAGTGATGGTGTTGCATAGTCTGTCCACCAGAGGACGCTCTACAACGTCCCTGTTAGTGATGGCGTTGCATAGTCTGTCCACCAGAGGACGCTCTACAACGTCCCTGTTAGTGATGGCGTTGCATAGTCTGTCCACCAGAGGACGCTCTACAACGTCCCTGTTAGTGATGGCGTGGCATAGTCTGTCCACCAGAGGACGGTCTACAACGTCCCTGTTAGTGATGGCGTTGCATAGTCTGTCCACCAGAGGACGCTCTACAACGTCCCTGTTAGTGATGGCGTTGCATAGTCTGTCCACCAGAGGACGCTCTACAACGTCCCTGTTAGTGATGGCGTTGCATAGTCTGTCCACCAGAGGACGCTCTACAACGTCCCTGTTAGTGATGGCGTGGCATAGTCTGTCCACCAGAGGACGGTCTACAACGTCCCTGTTAGTGATGGCGTTGCATAGTCTGTCCACCAGAGGACGCTCTACAACGTCCCTGTTAGTGATGGCGTTGCATAGTCTGTCCACCAGAGGACGCTCTACAACGTCCCTGTTAGTGATGGTGTTGCATAGTCTGTCCACCAGAGGACGCTCTACAACGTCCCTGTTAGTGATGGTGTTGCATAGTCTGTCCCCCAGAGGACGCTCTACAACGTCCCTGTTAGTGTTGGTGTTGCATAGTCTGTCCCCCAGAGGACGCTCTACAACATCCCTGTTAGTGATGGCGTTGCATAGTCTGTCCACCAGAGGACGCTCTACAACGTCCCTGTTAGTGATGGTGTTGCATAGTCTGTCCCCCAGAGGACGCTCTACAACGTCCCTGTTAGTGATGGCGTTGCATAGTCTGTCCACCAGAGGACGCTCTACAACGTCCCTGTTAGTGATGGCGTTGCATAGTCTGTCCACCAGAGGACGCTCTACAACGTCCCTGTTAGTGTTGGTGTTGCATAGTCTGTCCACCAGAGGACGCTCTACAACGTCCCTGTTAGTGATGGTGTTGCATAGTCTGTCCCCCAGAGGACGCTCTACAACGTCCCTGTTAGTGATGGTGTTGCATAGTCTGTCCACCAGAGGACGCTCTACAACGTCCCTGTTAGTGATGGCGTTGCATAGTCTGTCCACCAGAGGACGCTCTACAACGTCCCTGTTAGTGATGGCGTTGCATAGTCTGTCCACCAGAGGACGCTCTACAACGTCCCTGTTAGTGATGGCGTGGCATAGTCTGTCCACCAGAGGACGGTCTACAACGTCCCTGTTAGTGATGGCGTTGCATAGTCTGTCCACCAGAGGACGCTCTACAACGTCCCTGTTAGTGTTGGCGTTGCATAGTCTGTCCACCAGAGGACGCTCTACAACGTCCCTGTTAGTGATGGCGTTGCATAGTCTGTCCACCAGAGGACGCTCTACAACGTCCCTGTTAGTGATGGCGTTGCATAGTCTGTCCACCAGAGGACGCTCTACAACGTATTTTGATGTTCTGTTGTGATAATAAAACAAATTATTATATTATTTTAGTGAGAACTACAAATATTCCCACTATGATGCATTAATAACAATGTATGTATAATAATAATAATAATAATAATAATAATAATAATAATAATAATAATAATTATGTATAATAATAATAATGTATGCATAATAATAATGTATGTATAATATTAATGTATGTATAATAATAATAATAATAATAATAATAATAATAATAATAATAATAATTATGTATAATAATAATAATGTATGCATAATAATAATGTATGTATAATATTAATGTATGTATAATAATAATAATAATAATAATAATAATAATTATGTATAATAATAATAATGTATGTATAATATTAATGTATGTATAATATTAATAATAATAGTAATGGGTATGTATAATATTCCTTCCTTCTTTCTGTCCTTCCTTCCTTCCTTCTGACTTTGTCCCTGAGCAAGGCATCTAACCCTAGTTTGTCCAGCGACCTCTGACATATGATATGATATAATATATAATTTGAAGTCTCTTTGGATGGAAGCGTCAGCTAAATTACATGTGACGTAGAGTGTATTGCAGTACTTGTAGTAACTGTACTGTGTGTTTCCCGTGGAGGTACTTCCTGTGACGAGGAGCAGTCACATGATCACCTTCACCTTGCAGAACGGCGTCGTGGCAACGCTGCGAACCAGCGGCACCGAACCCAAAATCAAGTACTACACCGAGTACTGCGCCGCGCCGGGGAACAGGTCAGCGAGTACTCCGTGTACTGCATAATCAGGTTTCCTCTGTTACATGGAGGTCTAGTACTTTGTGTGTATAGTATTTGAGTTGTGACTTCAAATGGAAGGGTGGGGGGGACTCGTGGTCGTCATGGTCACCGTGTGTGTGTGTCTGTGTGTGTGTGTGTCTCTGTGTGTGTGTATATGTGTGTGTGTGTGTGTGTGTGTGTCTCTGTGTGTGTGTGTGTCTCTGTGTGTGTCTGTGTGTGTGTGTGTGTGTGTGTCTCTGTATGTGTGTGTGTGTGTATACGTGTGTGTCTCTGTGTGTGTATGTGTGTGTGTGTGTGTCTCTGTATGTGTGTGTGTCTGTGTGTCTGTATGTCTGTATGTGTGTGTGTCCTTGTGTGTGTGTGTGTGTGTGTGTGTGTGTGTGTGTGTGTGTGTGTCCTTGTGTGTCTGTCTGTGTGTGTGTGTGTGTGTGTCTGTGTGTGTGTGTGTGTGTGTGTGTGTATGTGTGTGTGTGTGTCTCTGTGTGTGTGTATCTCTGTGTGTCTGTGTGTGTGTGTGTGTGTGTGTGTGTGTCTCTGTATGTGTGTGTGTGTGTGTGTATATGTGTGTGTCTCTGTGTGTGTATGTGTGTGTGTGTGTGTGTGTGTGTGTCTCTGTATATGTGTGTGTCTCTGTGTTTGTGTGTGTGTGTATGTGTGTGTGTGTGTGTGTGTGTGTGTGTCTCTGTATGTGTGTGTGTGTGTGTGTATATGTGTGTGTCTGTGTGTCTGTGTGTGTGTGTGTATCTCTGTGTGTGTGTCTCTGTGTGTGTGTGTGTGTGTGTTGCAGTGAGGTGTCCCGTCTGGAGGACGAGTTAGAGAAGATCACCTCCGCCCTGCTGGACGACTTCCTGGAGCCTGAGAGGAACAACCTGATTCGCCGAAGCATCTAGCCCCGCCCCCCGCCCCTCCCACCTTGGACCCCCCCACCCCCCCCCTCCCACCCTGGACCCCCCCCACTGCTCCTCTCTGTGGTGTCCATAGAGTTCAGTTGAGACTAAAATATAAGCTGAGTTATTAAAACTAATAAATATTTAGTCTTGAAGCAGAGAGCATGATGGGTAAATGAACATATGGAAGCTTATTAATGACAAAACCACAATAATTATAATTAGAACACGCATTTATCAAGAAACTCATCACACACACACACACACAGACACACACACACACACACAGAGACACACACACACACACAGACACACACACAGAGACACACACACACACAGAGACACACACACACACACACAGACACACACACACACACACAGAGACACACACACACACACAGACACACACACAGAGACACACACACACACAGAGACACACACACACACACAGAGACACACACAGACACACACACATATATATGTGTGTGTATATATATGTGTGTGTGTGTGTGTGTATATATATATATATGTGTGTGTGTGTGTGTGTGTATATATGTGTGTGTGTGTGTGTGTGTGTGTATATATGTGTGTGTGTGTGTGTGTATATATATATATGTGTGTGTGTGTGTGTATATATATATATATATGTGTGTGTGTGTGTGTGTATATATATATATATGTGTGTGTGTGTGTGTATATATATATATATGTGTGTGTGTGTGTGTGTATATAGTGTTAGGGCTAAAGTCTCTTTGGGTAAATTGGACCAAACGAGACATTTGGTCGGTGGTTTTGTCGTTAATGAACTTCCATTAATATATATATATTATAAGACATAAAGGGGTTGTGTCTCCTTCACAGGACAGAAGATCAGCTGCTCTTCTTCTTCTGTCTCTGTAGTTTTTTATGTTAATCTCAGTGTTAAAAGTTTCCCTTTAAATTCTGCAACGTTACCTATTTTTATACTATATATACATATATATATATGATAAAAGATATTTATGTGACAGTTCATGTTGTGTAATCTGTGTTTTTGAGTTTGGACATAGTGAGACCTCTGCTTGTTTTTTAGGTTGGACAGAGTGAGACCTCTGCTTGTTTTTTAGGTTGGACAGAGTGAGACCTCTGCTTGTTTTGAGGTTTGGACAGAGTGAGACCTCTGCTTGTTTTGAGGTTTGGACAGAGTGAGACCTCTGCTTGTTTGGGGGTTTGGACAGAGTGAGATCTCTGCTTGTTTTGGGGTTTGGACAGAGTGAGACCTCTGCTTGTTTGGGGGTTTGGACAGAGTGAGACCTCTGCTTGTTTGGGGGTTTGGACAGAGTGAGATCTCTGCTTGTTTTGAGGTTTGGACAGAGTGAGACCTCTGCTTGTTTGGGGGTTTGGACAGAGTGAGACCTCTGCTTGTTTTGAGGTTTGGACAGAGTGAGACCTCTGCTTGTTTGGGGGTTTGGACAGAGTGAGACCTCTGCTTGTTTTGAGGTTTGGACAGAGTGAGACCTCTGCTTGTTTTGGGGTTTGGACAGAGTGAGACCTCTTCTTGTTTTGGGGTTTGGACAGAGTGAGACCTCTTCTTGTTTTGGGGTTTGGACAGAGTGAGACCTCTTCTTGTTTTGGGGTTTGGACAGAGTGAGACCTCAGCTTGTGTTCAGATCTTCGCAGCTTTAACTTCCTGTAGTTCTCTGGTGATCCACCAATAAAACCTCATGAAACTGTAACTGTGTGTTTGTGCTGCTTCACTTCCTGTCAACAATGTCCATGTCAGCAAAAAAGGCAGAAAAAATGTTAAAATTTCAGCAAAAAAGCAGAATTTTTTTTTAAATTTCAGCAAAAAAAAAATCAGAAAATAAATCTTAAAATTTCAGCGATCCGAGCAGCCTCCCACACCGCACCCCCCGGGCCGCCCTCTGGTCTCGGACTGTGAGAGTGAGACGTACCACACAGCAGAGTCTATGGATCTTTATTTAAAGCACCAGAGCTACAGCAAGGACACACATGATTTAGTGGAGAAGATTAAAAGTATTACTGTACTATTATTATACTGTAGTAGTACTGTACCGTCCTCACCCTTCCTCTTCTGCCCAGACGTAGACTGTCCACCAACACCCAGACCCCTGAGGGCCTATCAGCGGTCAGACCCCAACAGCAAAAGGCCAGACAAAGAAATTCTACAACTATTAGAAATGAATTTAACTAAAAATGATTTTGAATTTGATGGCCAATATTTCCTGCAGATGGGGAAGCGGTTTGCACCCTCATACGCCAACATATTTATGGCCGAGTGGGAGGACGGCGCCCTGGCGTCCTGCCAGAAGAGGGCGCTGCACTACTATCGTTATTTAGACGACATTTGTGGAGTTTGGCAGCATTCAAAGGAGGACTTTGAACACTTTATACACACCTTAAACGGTCACAGGCAGTCCATCAGGGTCAAATCCACCATCAGTCCGGACTCCATTGATTTTTTTGGACACGACCACATTCACCTGGAACGAGTCCGACTTACTGCCGAGAACCCGGACACAGCTCTCGCTTTGGTCATACAGAGATTGGATGGCCCTGAGAAGGGACCCCTCACCCCATACTCCCGCAGCACCTCCCACAATTTCTCCCGGGGGACCCGGTCATACGCCTTCTCCAGATCCACAAAACACATGTAGACTGGGTGGGCATACTCCCAGGCCCCCTCCAAGATCCTTGCGAGAGTGAAGATCTGATCCGTTGTTCCACGGCCAGGACGGAATCCGCATTGTTCCTCTTCAATCCGAGGTTCGACTATCGGCCGAACCCTCCTTTCCAGCACCTTGGAGTAGACTTTACCAGGGAGGCATTCAAGGGGACAGATTTCCGTGTGACACACAGGCTGGAGGTGAAGGTTTTCTTTAAGGAGACAGACACGCATGCGCTGCTGTACAGGTCCAGCTACCACCCGAAGCACACTTTTGCAGGACTGGTAAAATCTCAATTATTAAGATTTAAGAGGATCTGCACCAGAGCAGAAGATTTTAAAGCTGCAGTTAAGATCTTATTTTCATCACTGCTCAACAGGGGGTCCACATACACCATGCTGCGTCGGTCTCTGAGAACCTTCACCCTAGTGAAACCTGTTTGTCTGGACCCAATTCTCCCTATCATTACCACGTACTCAATTGGAAATGTCAAACTCATTCAACAATTAATAATTTTATTTCGGCGGGGGGTCACAACATTTTCTTAAAAGATCACAGATTAATTTCGGCCTTTAGAAAGAACAAAGATCTGGGAGATATTCTGGTCAGAGCCAAATTGAGACCAGTAACAGAACCAAAGACCAGGTCCAAATCAGATTTCTTCAGAAGTTATAAAATGATACAGAATGAGACTTCTAAAGAGGTATTTATGACACAGAAGAACACCACCGCACACTCAAAACATGTGGTTTATCTTATCAGATGTTTAAAATGCACCAAGCAACATGTGGGCCAGACGGGTAACACCATCCTCACCAGGTTTACCCAACATGAAGATGGATGGATGGTATAATATACATAGAAGAATATGGATATCCCCCTAGTCCAATATTTTATAGAACATGGGTGGTCCAGCCTCAGGGCCACCATCCTGGAGTCTGACCCAGCCTGGACGGTGCAGCACCGCACCAGGAGGGAGAAGGTCTGGACCTCCAGGCTGGGCACTCACCTCCCAGGGGCCTGAACGAGAGATAGGGGGGTTGGGGATTAGCTGAAGTCCAAGGTTTGTGCATTTAATTCAACTATTTCCGCTCCCTACCACCCCCTAACCAATAACATCCCCATACTCCGGGAACACTATGACACAGTCATTGCCACACTGCTGCAGGACCTCCCACCATTCGCACAGGCATCCTTCACCATCATCACCTTCATCCTTCACCAGATCCATCCAGTGGGGGGGGGCGAGGTACAGGAGGAAACTTACGGCCTCCTCTATCGCCACGCTGAGGGACCTCATCTCCAGGGGTCCCCAGACGGAGGAGGTCCCTCCGCCACCTCAGCTCTCCCCCAACCACTTCACCACTTCCGGAACCAGCAGGTCCCCCCCTCCCCCTACCCTCTTCCTCACTCCTTCCCCTTCTTACCCCACCTCATCCTGCCCCTCCTGTAGCTGTTCCTCTCCCATCCCTCCCAAGATCATCCTCCCCTACCCTCCCCCTCCCTCTCACTCCCCTCACCTCACCCATCCTTCCTCCTCCCCTACCTCACCCTTTTTCCCACCTTACTTCCCGAACCTTCTCCTTCCCCTCTTTCCTCCCCCCTCCACCAGCTCTTTCTGTTGCTCACCCCGGTTCTTCAGGCCTCTGTACGTTGGAGGTGGGGGAGCCCGGGGGGCCCGGCGGGGTGACTCAGCCTCCAATCCAGCTCCCAAAAACGGAATCCGAGACGGCAGGTGAGAGTGGAAATTAACCCGCTGTCCGTCAAGGAGCTCCGACAGCATGGGTTGGCTCGGGCTGGGTCCCTTGCCTGCCCCCCTGCCTCCTCCCCTCCACCACCGGACACAACCCACACCGTCCACAGTAATGTAATAACCAATGTTGCTCTCCCATGCAGTAACACCATCTCACCTCTCTCACCCACAGAATCCATTCCAGCACACATACAGCAGAGGGAGCCAGAGCTGTTGGCTGCAGGGCCCTGGGGGGGGGAAACCCAACCACTGAGGTGGATGTGAAAACAATGATGAGAAAGGGACAAATGAAAAGCTGATTCCACCCCAGACATCTGAGTTATCCACCTCTACCCCAAACAGGGCCTCTGCAGCAGCACCTGGCTCCCCAGGGCGCCCGGAACCACACCCACACCCACGCACCTTTGGAAAAATACAGGACTGGTGGCTGGAGGTGGGGAAGCGGACCCTCTTTTTGGGGGACTCCAACCTCTCACGCATCCCATCTTTCACAGACCCAGACATACAGGTTGACAGTTACCCCGGAGCTACCTTCCACCACATAACAGCCAAAACTGGTCACACTACTTCTCCAAACGCCACCATCTACATCCCTGTAATGAACTTCTCCAACAGGTTGAATCCACGCCAGCAGGCGCTACTAACCACCCTCAATAATGCAATAACCTCAAAATACACCTTCCTCGCAGAAATCAATCCACTTCTTTTCCGGACAGCCAGAGACAACATCCACTGGACAGCAGACACGGCCGAGATGTTGTTCAAGTATACTGGAAACAACAATTAAACTGATAACGGGGACCAACTGTCACATATAACCAATCTTTCTGCTGTTTTCTCCCTCACGCCTGCACAGCTGGAGATCCTGGAAAAGGGCCTCACCTTCATCCCTACACCCAAACCTCCTACCTGGCCGGAGCTCAGGGGGGACCTACACACCTTTCACAGGAGGCTTAAACTCCTGGATCACTTTCAGGGGGGACAGAGGCGGGAACCTGTGCTCTTCACCGGACCGTCCCATTGGGAACCACACTCGGAGACAATATCACCACAAATCGCACAACTAATCAATAAAAACCACCAAGCACTCACACATTGGCACCCCTTTCCACACAGAGCACCCAACATTAGTCAGGAACACCAACAGATCATTAATTCATTAGGTAGTAACAAACACATAGTCATAAAACCTGCAGACAAAGGGGGCCAAATAGTTATTCAAGACCAGAACAATTACATTTTAGAAGCCAGCAGACAGTTAAATGACACCACATATTATAGACCACTGACTAACACATTACAAATAGAAACACAAACACTTATTAGGGACATTACAGACAAACTTTACCAAAACAAATTCATTAACTTTAAACAGAAAAAGTACCTGGACGGCCCGGATGAGCCCAGGTCTTGCCTCTTCTACCTCCTCCCAAAGATCCACAAGCCTCCTGCGACTTGGACGGTCCCCTTTGTTGTTCCGGTCGGCAGACCAATAGTCAGCGACTGCGGATCAGAATCCTACACCATCACAGAATACATAGACCACTTCATTAACCCACTTTCTAAACTGCACCCCAGCTACATCAAGGACACCCATGACTTTGTTAATAAAATAAAGAACCTCCAGGTACCCGGTCACACTCTCCTCTTTACAACAGATATACTCACTTTATACTAATATTGAAACTTCACTTGGCCTCTCTGCTATTAAACACATTTTTAATAAGCACCCTGACCCATCCAGACCAGACAGCCATATCTTGCAGTTACTCCATCTTACACTCACCAGGAAGGACTTCACCTTCAACAATAAACACTATCTCCAGCTGTGCGGGTGTACAAAGTATTCCCCGTCGTAGGCAGACATCTACCTGGCCCATTGGGAGGAAACAGCTTCCCATCAACTCACCATCAAACCCCTGCTTTATGTCCGGTACTTGGACGACATCTTCGGCCTATGGGACAACTCAGAACCGACTTTCCTGACTTTCCTGGACACCCTCAACTCACACCACCCTAAACACACCCTTCAGCCAGGTACAGTGGAGTTCCTCGATACGGGGGTCTTCTTCCACACTTCCGGGGACCAGTCAAAGACACTAGCCACTAAGGTTTATGTCAAGGACACAGACCGCCATACACTCCTTCATAAAACCAGCTACCACCCCAAGCACACGTACAGAGGCCTCATCAAGTCCCAGCTGATCCTCTTCCACAGGATCTGCACCTTCCCGGAGCACGTGGAGGAGGCCACCAGGACACTTTTTAGTGCAATGAGGTTGAGGGGTTACTCGAGGCGCTTCCTTAGAGGGATCAAGGTGGAGGTCAGCGGCGGTCTCACAAACACAGACCAGACCAGCACCATCCAGTCGTCTAACTCGACCCTTGTCCCCTTAGTTGTTACCTACTCAAGAAAAAATCTGAGAAGCTTAATGCCAGCGATAAAGAGGAACTTCCGGGGGGCGGGGGAAGAGCGCGACGTGCTGAGGGACTGCCGCATGATCCCTGAAGAGAAACAGAAACCTAAAAGACAAAGACAAACCTGAACCAGAACACGGACCCTAGGGGAGCGCTTCGAGGTCCGGATATCGGTTTTATTCATCTCCCCCACATTTTTAACCCCTACAGCAGATGGTGTGCTGCAGGTCCTGCAGCACACCACTATCAATGTGGTCTATGCAATCAGGTGCAGGGCCTGCCATAAGCTTTACGTGGGGGAGACAAGAAATGCTCTTTATTTAAGGATAAAACAACATCAATATATTTTAAATAAGGGCGATGGCACAACTGTTTTATATGCACATTTTAAACTCCACGGCCCTCAAAATGTTCAGAGCATGGGCCTGGAGAGCAGCAGAACCTGGACCACGGGTCGGAGCATGGGCCTGGAGAGCAGCAGAACCTGGACCAGGGGTCGGAGCATGGGCCTGGAGAGCAGCAGAACCTGGACCAGGGGTCGGAGCATGGGCCTGGAGAGCAGCAGAACCTGGACCAGGGGTCGGAGCATGGGCCTGGAGAGCAGCAGAACCTGGACCAGGGGTCGGAGCATGGGCCTGGAGAGCAGCAGAACCTGGACCAGGGGTCGGAGCATGGGCCTGGAGAGCAGCAGAACCTGGACCACGGGTCGGAGCATGGGCCTGGAGAGCAGCAGAACCTGGACCACGGGTCGGAGCATGGGCCTGGAGAGCAGCAGTACCTGGACCACGGGTCAGCGCCGGGCAGCGGAGAGGAAGTGGATCCATCTTTTAAAAACCATAGACCCTACGGGTCTGAATGAAAGATACTAGCATGGGTCCACTTCTCTTTTTAATTAAGTTTTTAGTTTCCAGAAACCCTTCCCTCCCCCTGCTCTGGTCTCCTCTCTCCTTAGGTTTTATCGGGACCTCCTCTGCAGTGCACCAGAACCAGTCTTTTAACCCCCCTACATGCTCTCTTTCCCTTCTTTTTCCTTTCTTTCTATTTTTATGACTTTCTTATTTTATATAATGTTTTTCAGGTTTTATTACTTTTTTCTTTTTAGGTAACTGATTTCTGCCTGCAGGGGGGGCCCAACCTATATATATATAGACAGCATTTTACGTGTTTTCTTTCTTAAATAAAGTTATTTAAAGATGCCTTGGTGGTGCTTTATGATTTTTATTCTCTTGGTGTTCATATGGTATATTTTAATGGGATTATTAATATTTATTATCTTGTTTTACATCATGAATATCTTGCCTCTGGATTTTAACACGATGATACACATGCCATCGGTTTTATGCATGCTACTGACAGTGTGGTTTTATTCTATGATGTATTTAAAATGTTTTATTATTATTTATTTATTATTGTGTGGCACTTTTTATCTTTATAGCACTTTTTTACGAAAGCACTTATGTACTAATTTTAATGGTACAGTGCCTTGCGAAAGTATTCGGCCCCCTTGAACTTTTCAACCTTTTGACACATTTCAGGCTTCAAACATAAAGATATAAAAATTTGTATTTTTTGTGAAGAATCACCAACAAGAGGGACACAATTGTGAAGTGGAACGAAATCTATTGGATATTTTAAACTTTTTTAGCAAATAAAAAACTGAAAAGTGGTGCGTGCTAAATGATTGGGCCCCCTTGCGTTAATACTGCTCTTTTACTTGCGTCAAAAGAGCCTTCTTTTAAACAGCTTTTTAGGTTTTTTAAGGAGGTTTTAAGTGTTTTATTTACACCGGGGGTCCCCTTGTGCCCATGGCCGGCTACGTTTCTACCCTAACCTAACCCCCCTAACCCCTATCCCCCTAACCCCCTGACCCTACAATGCATTTGTTACAGCACAATACAATAAATCCTCAGGAATAGAACTTGCGTCACAGTAACTCTGAGGCCCCCTACGGGCCCCAGACCCCCTGCAGTAACTCTGAGGCCCCCTACGGGCCCCAGACCCCCTGCAGTAACTCTGAGGCCCCCTACGGGAACTCTGAGGCCCCCTACGGGCCCCGGACCCCCTGCAGTAACTCTGAGGCCCCCCTACGGGAACTCTGAGGCCCCCTACGGGCCCCGGACCCCCTGCAGTAACTCTGAGGCCCCCCTACGGGCAACCTCTCCAGGTGCTAGGAGACGTTACATCACTGCATCTCACTGATGAAGTCCCTCAGGTCAAAGGTCATTCCAGCTTGTCAACACCTCCGGTCCTTGTTTGACTACCTCAGCCACCTTCACCAGGAAATTGACGACAATCCCCCATCATCCTCCAGCTCTGCCTCTACCACAGAGGGCGTGCCAGCTGGATTTAGGAGTTCCTCAAAGTGCTCCTTCCACCGCTCTATTACCTCCCCAGTTGAGGTCAACAACGTCCCATCCTTACTGTAAACAGCTTGGATGGTTCCTCGCTTCCCCCTCCTGAGGTGGCGAACGGTTTTCCAGAAGCACCTTGGTGCCGACCGAAAGTCCTTCTCCATGTCTTCTCCAAACTTCTCCCACACCCGCTGCTTTGCCTCTGTCACGGCAGAGGCTGCAGCCCTTCGGGCCCGTCGGTGCCCTGCAACTGCCTCCGGAGTCCTCCGGGATAACATATCCCGGAAGGACTCCTTCTTCAGTCGGACGGCTTCCCTGACCACCGGTGTCCACCAGGGTGTTCGTGGGTTACCGCCCCTTGAGGCACCTAAAACCCTAAGACCACAGCTCGCCGCCGCAGCTTTAGCAATGGAAACTTTGAACATTGTCCACTCAGGTTCAATGCCCCCAGCCTCCACAGGGATGCCCGAAAAGCTCCGCCGGAGGTGTGAGTGGAAAGTCCGTCGGACAGGGGCCTCCTCCAGACGTTCACAATTTACCCGCACTACCCGTTTGGGCTTACCAGGTCTGTCCAGAGTCTTCCCCCATCCCCTGACCCAGCTCACCACCAGATGGTGATCAGTTGGCAGCTCCGCCCCTCTCTTCACCCGAGTGTCCAAAACATACGGCCTCAGATCAGATGAGACAATTATAAAATTGATCATTGACCTTTAGCCTAGGGCGCTCTGGTACCAAATACACTTATGAGCAACAGAGTCCAACCCCTATCCAGGAGTACGGTTCCAGAACCGAGACTGTGCGTAGAGGTAAGCCCCACCAGATCTAACTGGTAGCGCTCCACCTCCCGCACAAGTTCCGGCTCCTTCCCCCACAGAGAGGTGACATTCCACGTCCCCAGAGCCAGACTCTGCCGCCCGGGTCTGGTCCGTCAAAGCCCCTGACCTTCGCTGCCACCCATGTGGCAGCGCACCCGACCCCATTGGTTCCTCCCACAGGTGGTGGGCCCATGGCCTGGAGGGAGAGGAGCCACGTAGCTTTTTCGGGCTCTGTGGCAAACCCGCCCACCAGGCGCTCGCTTACGAGCCCCCGTCTGGGCTTGGCTCCAGACGAGGGCCCCGGGCTTCCACCGGGCAGGGTCCCTCGATCCCTTCCTCGCTTTTTCATAGAGTATTTGAACTATTCTTTGTCTGGCCCCTCCCCTGAGACCACTTTGCCCTGGGAGACCCTACCAAGAGCACAAAGCTCCAGACAACACAGCCCTTTAAAATAATAAAATTAAATAAAAATTAAAAATAAAATAAAATAAAAAAAATCAAAAACAAATCAGGAGATAGTGTAAAAGCAACAACAAAAAACAACAACAAACAAAACAGCTACTGTGCTACAAGCTACTGCCTATGGGGGTGGGGGGGGGCAAGTAGTTGCCTAGACACCAGGGTCAGTGTCTATATGGACAGACCTAACATGATCTAGGAAGGGTTGCCAAATTTGGTGGAATTTCCATTCTGAGAAGCGAAGAGAATACTTAATTTTCTCTAATCTCATAAAGTGAAGCGCATCCTTTATCCAGTGAGAGCGGGAGGGGGGGAGGGGGCAGGGTCTGTTCCACCGCAAGAGGATGGCACGTCTTGCTAGCAGTGTAAGAAAGGCAGCAAGATCAGCAAAATAGGGCGGCAGCGTGAGGCCAGTGGGTAGGACACCAAACAGGGCCAGCAATGGTGAGGGGTGAATATTGGCAGATGTGATGGCTGAGAGGGAGTCAAAACCGCCTAACCAAAAAGGAGCGTGGGCGGGGCAAGACCAGAACATGTGGCTTAGATTGGCTGGGCCTTGGTGGCATTTGTCACAGTTTGGATCGATGTCAGGGTATACGGGCAAGCCTACTTTTAGACCAGTGAACTCTATGAACCACTTTGCACTGTAACACTCCGTGGCGAGCACGGATGGACGATGAGTGGACTCGACTGAGGGCGCATTCCCAGGCATCAGGACCTATGTCCTCACCAAGCTCTGCAGACCAAACATCACGCAAAGCATCAGAGGTTGTCTGACTTTTGAGAAGAGTGTTGTACAGTATTGAAATCGAACCTTTTAGACTTGGGTCAATACCGAGTATAGTATCAATGAGAGTAGGGGAAGGGAGGGAAGGGAAGCCAGGAAAATGATTACTGACAAAGTCCCTCACTTGCAGATATCTAAAGAAATGGGTGGGTTTTAGGTTGAATTCCTGAGTTAGTTGGTCGAAGGAAGCAAATATGCCACTGATGTAAAGCTGTTTGACTGACACAATCCCTAAGTCTTTCCTGACCCAAAAAGCCTGGTCAATAACTGACGGAGTGAACAGAGGGTTAGAATGTACCGGGGCTAGGACAGGTGTTACCTGTAGCCCAAAGGGCCGCCTGAACTGGCTCCAAACTATAAGGCAGTATATCACTACCGCACTACCAGAGTGTGCGGTTGGTGACGAGGTCAGGGGAAGGCACAACAGGGGCATCAGAGAGGAGGGACTACATGCAGCTTCCTCCACCTGCAGCCATGGTGGAGATAGGCTGTTGGTGTGGCACCAGTGCAGCCCAATAGTAGAGCAAAACGTTGGGTAGAGCTAGGCCGCCCAGGAGATTAGGGTTTTGTAGAGTTCCTTTTTTGATTCTGAGTCGGTCCCCAGAGGAAGTTTTCTCTCTAAGGTTTATGACTGTTTTTTTATTTTCTATCATTTCCATGTTTTAGAAACATATGTGGTAATAATAATGGCCACAAATTATGTACAATAGCATTTTATTTTAAATTAAAAAACATCACACTATCTTTAGGAAGGTCATCAGTATCTTCAACAGCTTCATATCAGTATGATGATATGATATCAAGCAGTATGACCTAAGCCGAACATTTATAGAAGTCAATAAACTGTAATACTTCATAATGTTACTGATCATATATTAAAAAAACAACAAATCTGACATGTTGTCCTCAGACTTTACCAGATAAACACAAAACATAATACACATTATTTGTTGACAAGCCATAAGTTATTTGAATTCTTTTAAATTTTGAGTTTTTGAGAAATGGTTTTGAGTGTAAAGGTGTGTTGATACTTTTGATGAATACTCTCGCTGTTATGGTTATGTGTTAATGCATCAGACACAGAAATGGCAATAATAACGGACAAAGATGATGTCAAATAGCATTTTATTTTTATTGAAAACCTTGCAAATTTAATTCACAGGCTCTGCAACCAGCAGTTCACTCTTTAACATCAGTCTACATTTTACCAAAGATAAGACTTTTACACAAGCTACGTATTTTAGTCATTTGCAGTCCATACATTAAAGGGTTAAAGAGCGGTTGGCAGGTCAGGAAGTATAATGACAAAACATTTCGTAACATCACGGGTACTCTGCTCATATCAAACCTGCTGTGTAATATTTGAAAGGAACACCCAAAGAAGAAGTTGATTGTGGAAGCGAGGTGAGGTGTGCAGGTACTGAGAGCTTTCTGTCTCGTCTGCTTAGAACCAGAAAAACACACTTTAAGGATCCTCATGTAGGTGTAGAGGATTAAAAGGAGAAGACCAACGACTTCAAGAGAAGTATAAGAAAGTCCGTAAATGTTGTTCACTGTGGTGTCAGAGCAGGCCAGTTTGACAATAGCATAGTTATCACAGTACACTGTGTTAATGATGTTCCCACACAGCTGCAGAGAGGAACTTAAAGATACTGTGACTACAACTCCAACAAATGGGTATAACCATGTTAGAGCAACGAGGACGGCAACTTTGGAGGATGTCATACGTGAGTTATATTGGAGAGGATAACAGATAGCAAGATATCTGTCATAAGACATCACAGCTAAGGTCCAAAATTCTCTACCTCCATAAGAGTACACACAGACAATCTGCAGGAAACAGAAGGGAGCAGAAACAGTGTGAATGTCGGAGAGGATCTGAACCAGAAGGAATGGAAACAACCCTGTACTACCATACAGTTCATTTACAAACAGGCTGACCAGAAAAAGGTACATAGGTTCATGTAAGCTCCTGTTCACACAGATAACCACAACCAGCAGCACATTGGCACAGATAATTACAGCATAAAAACACATAATGATCAGAAACAGTAAGTATTTAAAGAGCCCAATATCAAAGTATGCTACAAAAGTGAAATATGAAACCTGTGTAGAGTTTTTCATAATTAGAGTTTGGTTCCCAACACAACCTTTCAACTTTGCACAGCATGAACAACGTTACACTTTGTAGATCTGCAGGAATCAAATTAGTTTAAATGTCAAATGTTCTCTTATCATAGACTCACAGCATTAACACACACGCAGTATTCAGCCTGCAGACAGTAAAGACATCAATTATCACAATAACACACACGCAGTATTCAGCCTGCAGACAGTAAAGACATCAATTATCACAATAACACACACGCAGTATTCAGCCTGCAGACAGTAAAGACATCAATTATCACAATAACACACACGCAGTATTCAGCCTGCAGACAGTAAAGACATCAATTATCACAATAACACACACGCAGTATTCAGCCTGCAGACAGTAAAGACATCAATTATCACAATAACACTCTCTCTCCACACTTACCAGCTACCATGTTCAGGTTAGAAATGACAGAAAGTAGGTGATCACATATGTATAAATAAATCATTACATCAATCTGCTGTCACTGCTCTAAAACTGAGATGAAACTCTGTGTCAGCTTCTTTTAAAGTCTTCTAGTCAGAGGGGGGGCCATCAGCAGTCTGGCCTCATCACCCCGGGACACGTCTACCCAGTCCTGCATAAAGTACTCAAGAAATACTTGAGTAAAAGTACAAATATCTTCAAAGAAAATGATTTAATGTTAAAGTCACATTTTAGATTACTTGAGTAAAAGTCTAAAAGTTTCTGATATTTTCTGTACTGTGTAAAAGTTTAAGTTTCTTGCTAGTAGTAGTGAATTAACTGTATACATTTTATTAAGAAAGGTATCAATCTTCGTCCGCTTAGGGGCGGCTGTGGCTCAGTGGTAGAGCGGTTGCCTGCCAATCAGAAGGTTGGTGGTTCAATCCCTGCAGTCCCATGTCGAAGTGTCCTTGGGCAAGACACTGAACCCCGAGTTGCCCCCGATGCTGTGCATCGGAGTGTGAATGTGTGTGAGTGTTTATCTGATGAGCAGGTGGCACCTTGACAGGGAACAGCCTCGGCCTCCTGTATGATGTAAAAGCGCTTTGAGTAGTCGTTAAGACTAGAAAAGCGCTATATAAATACCGCACATTTACATTTACAGTTATCGGGTCGCAGCAGCTCCACCAAGGGACCCCAAACTTCCCTTTCCCAAGCCACATCAACCAGCTCCAACTGGGGGATCACGGCAGAGGCTGCAGCCCTTCGGCCCGTCGGTACCTTGCAACTGCCTCCGGAGTCCTCCGGGACAACATAACCCGGAAAGACTCCTTCTTCAGTCGGACGGCTTCCCTGACCACCGGTGTCCACCAGGGTGTTCGTGGGTTACCGCCCCTTGAGGCAACTAAAACCCTAAGACCACAGCTCGCTGCCGCAGCTTCAGCAATGGAAACTTTGAACATTGTCCACTCAGGTTCAATGCCCCCAGCCTCCACAGGGATGCCCAAAAAGCTCCGCCGGAGGTCTGAGTTGAAAGTCCGTTGGACAGGGGCCTCCTCCAGACGTTCCCAATTTACCCGCACTACTCGTTTGGGCTTACCAGGTCTGTCCAGAGTCCTCCCCCATCCCTTGACCCAGCTCACCACCAGATGGTGATCAGTTGACAGCTCTGCCCCTCTCTTCACCCGAGTGTCCAAAACATACGGCCTCAGATCAGATGAAACGATTATAAAATCGATCATTGATCTTTGGCCTAGGGTGCTCTGGTACCACGTCCACTTATGAGCATCCCTATGTTCGAACATGGTGTTTGTTATGGACAATCCATGACTAGCACAGAAGTCCAACAACAAACAACCACTCTGGTTCATATCAGGGAGGCCGTTCCTCCCAATCACGCCTCTCCAAGTATCTCCATCATTGGCCACGTGTGCGTTGAAGTCCCCCAGCAGAACTATGGAGTCCCCTACTGGAGCCCCATACAGGACTCCATTCAAGGTCTCCAAGAAGGCCGAATACTCCGAACTCTTGTTTGGTGCATATGCACAAACAACAGTCAGAGTTTTCCCCCCCATCACCCGCAGGCGTAGGGAGGCGACCCTCTCGTCCACCGGGGTAAACTCCAACGCAGCGGCGCTCAGCCGGGGACTTGTGAGTATCCCCACACCCGCCCGGCGCCTCACAACCTGGGCAACTCCGGAGTAGGACAGAGTCCAACCCCTATCCAGGAGTACGGTTCCAGAACCGAGACTGTGCGTAGAGGTAAGCCCCACCAGATCTAACTGGTAGCGCTCCACCTCCCGCACAAGTTCCGGCTCCTTCCCCCACAGAGAGGTGACATTCCACGTCCCCAGAGCCAGACTCTGCCACCCGGATCTGGTCTGGCGAAGCCCCTGACATTCATTACCAAAAGGTAGGAAAGGTAGTACAGTCCAATTTCTAATAGTTTTCAGAAATATAAACAACCATGTGAAGTACAGATTGGTGAAAACTTGTACATTTGTTTGTTAGGGAAATTGATGAATTCCATTTCCCTGTTTTTGTTAATATTTTGAATAGTTTGCATTAAAAGCCATATTATAATGAATTGAACATTTCTGGACTAGACGGTCTGGAAAGACTTGCTGAGATGGGTGAAAACGGAGATGCGGTAAGTTTAAGTTTAGCAATGATTCTCAGCTGAAAGAAACGTGCAGGTTAGTGATTTCTTATGTTGGTCAAAAAACATTCTGATCAAATATAACACCAAGATTTCAGAGTTTGGACTGTACCGCTGAAGAAAGGGACCCCAGAACCTGAACAGCCTGGGAGGCTGTAGTATCTGGAGTAACAATAAGGATTTGGTCTTGTCCCCATTAAGCTTCAAGAAATTGTTCTCCATCAAGTCCGTAATGGAAGAAAAACCTTTGAGCAGCACTGACACTCTGTTAGTCTCTTCCGGATTAAGAGAAACACACAGCTGGATGTCATCAGCATAGAAATGATAACAAATATTTCCAAATAGCCTAGGGGAAGCATATACAACTCAAATGAAATCGGACCTAACACAGAGCCCTGCGGCACCTCACAAGAATGGGGAGTCCTTCTGGAGGCAGCTGCAAGGTACCGAGGGGCCGAAAGGGCTGCAGCCTCTGCTGCGAAAGAGGCAAAGCACCGGGTGTGGGAGTTCAGAGAAGCCATGGAGAAGGACTTTTAATCGGCATCAGTGTGATACTGGACCCCCGCCCCTCAGGAGGGGACACAGGGAACCATCCAAGTGTGTGCAGTCAGGGTGGGATGTGGTTGACCTCATCTGAGGAGGTAATAGGTTGCTGAGCAACAGGGGGCGAAGAAAAGCCGGACTATAAAGTATCTAAAAGTGAAAAATATGGATCAGGCCCAAAAGCCCAAGACGTTTTGTTTTGACATTCTTCAGTTTAACGTCCCAGAGGAGTGAAGAAACTCACTCAACACGACTCATCTAACAGGGACTCCAGACCTTATTTTCCATAAAAGATGACTCATAACGATTTATCAATCATCACAATAGTTGGCGATTCATTTAATACGAGAGACTATTTGAATAATAACAAGATTTCTCGTTTTAAATCTACGGCCATTTGTTCTTACACAGAGTTTCTAACATGGAGATTTAAAGTTGAGACGGAGCTAATTACCAAAGTAAGTTGTTGATGTGTGAGTGATGCAACCTCTCCAGGTGCTAGGAGACGTTACATCACTGCATCTCACTGATGAAGTCCCTCAGGTCAAAGGTCATTCCAGCCTGTCAACACCTCTGGTCTCTGAGGTCTCTTCACCTTCGCCCCAATCTCCACTCCTTCCCTCTGAAGCTAATTACAATCAGAGCTGCAGGCCAGGGGGACCAATCAGCACGCTCCTCAGAGACTGGGGGGGTAATGACCTCCCATCACAACACAGAGACTGGGGGGGGGGGGTAATGACCTCCCATCACAACACAGAGACTGGGGGGGGGGGGGTAATGACCTCCCATCACAACACAGAGACTGGGGGGGGGGGGGTAATGACCTCCCATCAGACCGCTCTGTCACAACCTCAAGATGGACAGACACATTAAGAAAATATATTACTTTTACTGGTTTATTTGAATTATAATATTCATATTTAGGTGTAGAATCAGAGGTCACTGTTGGGTGGAACATGCAAATATTAAAATAATTTCTATAATCAGCAAGGCCACATGAAGTCTGCCAGCAGAATTCTGCAGAAATGTTTTGAAGTATTTACACAAATTAAAAACTAAAACTGAACTCAGAGTGTTAACACCAGACAACCAGGACCTGGTCCAGGCCACTCGTCGGCCCCTTTCACACAGAACCTCTCAGCCGGATCCTCGGCTGCTGGATCACATTTAGAAATCTGAATATAATTCATAAGTAGTAGTAGAGCAGGTGTGTCAAACTCGAGGCCCGAGGGCCAAACCCGGTCCCTCTCTGTGACCCGCTTGGGATCCTCGTCCTGTCAGACTCAGAATGACCTTTAACCTCTGACCTCTCCCTGACCTCTGAGACTCGTCCACATCTTGCCTGTATTCTGGGACAGGTGCATGTCTAAGGACAGTCTTTGTCTGGGACAGGTGCATGTCTAAGGACAGTATTTGTCTGGGACAGGTGCATGTCTAAGGACAGTCTTTGTCTGGGACAGGTGCATGTCTAAGGACAGTCTTTGTCCGGGACAGGTGCATGTCTAAGGACAGTCTTTGTCTGGGACAGGTGCATGTCTAAGGACAGTCTTTGTCTGGGACAGGTGCATTTCTAAGGACAGTCTTTGTCTGGGACAGGTGCATGTCTAAGGACAGTCTTTGTCTGGGACAGGTGCATGTCTAAGGACAGTCTTTGTCTGGGACAGGTGCATGTCTAAGGACAGTCTTTGTCTGGGACAGGTGCATGTCTAAGGACAGTCTTTGTCTGGGACAGGTGCATGTCTAAGGACAGTCTTTGTCTGGGACAGGTGCATGTCTAAGGACAGTATTTGTCTGGGACAGATGCATGTCTAAGGACAGTCTTTGTCTGGGACAGGTGCATGTCTAAGGACAGTCTTTGTCTGGGACAGGTGCATGTCTAAGGACAGTCTTTGTCTGGGACAGGTGCATGTCTAAGGACAGTCTTTGTCTGCTGGCTTCTAAGGAATGTAATACATTTGTACTCAAAAGTTGTGACTTGTCTCTAATAATAATGATTTCTTTTTATCCGGACCGCATATATCAATTTAGGTTCCCATTAAAGTTTGGCCGGCCTGGATGAGCCAAACCAAAAAGACGGGAGACTGTTTTTTCAAACTGTAACTATGCAAAACTCAATGAATTTGGAAGATTTGACAACTGTGAGTCTAAGAAACGTGGACCAAACTGTAATAGAGGATATATGGGGAGGGGGGGTGATAGCGCAGTGGATGTGCCACATGCCTTTGGTGTGGGAGATCTGGGTTCAATTCCCACTGTGATACAGCAACCAATGTGTCCCTGAGCAAGGCACCCAACCGCTAGTTCTCCAGAGGCGTGCGACCTCTGACACATACAGCAAGAGGAAGTGGCTTCGGGTGAAAGTGTCAGCTAAATGACACGTGATGTCACTTGACTTTTCTCTTAAATAACAGCAGGTAGTCCCAGTGGAGCTCCTGCTAGCTGTGACCTGGATGGGGGGGCAAGCCCCCGTATGGACCAGAGTCTGGTGGTGGACTGGTAGCTGGAGAGGTGCCAGTTCACCTCTTGGCACTGACAGGTGCTCTTGAGCAAGGCACTGAACCCCCCCCCCCCCCCACCAAAACCGCTCAGGACGCTGGTTCATCACCGGCAGCCCCCCCCCACTCTGACATCTCTCCATTAGTGCATGAATAGGTCCTGAGCATGTGTGTGTGTGCATGTGTGTGTGTGTGTGTGTGTGTGTATTTCTGTGATTACTAACAAAACAGAGGGTAAATTGTAATTTCCTCACTTGGGCTCAATAAATATTATAAATCATAAATTCTTATGCTCATGCCATGGGACCTTTAATGTGTCCCGGTGCAGACGTGGAACCATTGTCCTGTATTAGCATAGCTTTCCCCCATTGATCAGCAGTGGGCAGCGACCAGGACTCCAGCTCTCTCCTAAACAGATAAAAGGAGACGCAGCGTCTCAGCTCAGCCCAGGAGGGACCCGAGGACCGAGGACCTCCCCACGTCTTCCTCTGGACTGTCTTCCTCTGGACTGACCTGTCCATGGCTGACTGCTGTCCTGCAGAGTGATTGCAGGTGGTTCTGTGTGACGGGGGACACACTGTGTAAGGCATTGTTACTTGAACTCTTTGGTCTATCTTTTGTCCATGTGCATGTGTCCAAGCTTGTCTGATCTGATGTATAATGTTATTTACATGTATTTATTAATTTAAGTATAAGTCCAACTGAGGTGCATTGAGTTCTTCTTTATGTGTGTAGATTGAACGAAGCGAGGAACACATGGCCTGTTTCTGTGGTTGATGTTTTGGACATAGCATCCACAGGTCTCTATCACACAATGTTGATGAGTTTGTGCGTGGAACATTCGGGTTATTGATTGCTTTTAAGCACAAATGAGGACCATGATCAACTCTACACAGGGATCATATTTCACACTTGCTGCTTACTTTGACACCGGGCTGTTACTAAATACTTATATTTCTTGCTGATTTTGTTCTTATATGTGTTCATAGTGTGTGCCAATGTGCTGCTGGTTGTGGTTATCTGTGTGAACAGGAGCTTACATGAACCTAAGAGTTTAAAAGAAGCTGACGCAGAGTTTCATCTCAGTTTTAGAGCAGTGACAGCAGATTGATGGTAAGATGTATAAGATGCAATGTCATGAATGGTCAGATCTAACATTTCTAACATTAACATTATATTGACTCTGAATAAGGTAGATGGTAAGTGTGGAGAGTGTGTTATTGTGGTAATTGATGTCTTTACTGTCTGCAGGCTGAATACTGCGTGTGTGTTATTGTGATAATTGATGTCTTTACTGTCTGCAGGCTGAATACTGCGTGTGTGTTATTGTGATAATTGATGTCTTTACTGTCTGCAGGCTGAATACTGCGTGTGTGTTATTGTGATAATTGATGTCTTTACTGTCTGCAGGCTGAATACTGCGTGTGTGTTAATGCTGTGAGTCTATGATAAGAGAACATTTGACATTTAAACTAATTTGATTCCTGCAGATCTACAAAGTGTAACGTTGTTCATGCTGTGCAAAGTTGAAAGGTTGTGTTGGGAACCAAACTCTAATTATGAAAAACTCTACACAGGTTTCATATTTAACTTTAGGAGCATACTTTAATATTGGGCTCTTTAAATACTTACTGTTTCTGATCATTATGTGTTTTTATGCTGTAATTATCTGTGCCAATGTGCTGCTGGTTGTGGTTATCTGTGTGAACAGGAGCTTACATGAACCTATGTACCTTTTTCTGGTCAGCCTGTTTGTAAATGAACTGTATGGTAGTACAGGGTTGTTTCCATTCCTTCTGGTTCAGATCCTCTCCGACATTCACACTGTTTCTGCTCCCTTCTGCTTCCTGCAGATTTTCTGTGTGTACTACCTATGTGATGCGTAGAGTTTTCTAACCTAGCTGTGATGTCTTATGACAGATATCTTGCTATCTGTTATCCTCTGCATTATAACACCCGTATGACGACAGGAAAGGTTGCCGTGCTTGTTGCCGTGCCGTGGCTGTACTCCTTCCTCACCATTGTTGTTTTGCTATCATTGATTGTTCCTCTGCAGCTGTGTGGGAACATCATTGACAAAGTTTACTGCAACAACTACTCTATTGTGAAGCTGGCGTGCACGGACACGACAGCCAATAACATTTATGGACTCATTCTCACTTTTCTCACAGTCTTTGTTCCTGTCATCATCATTTTTTTACTCCTACATGAGGATCCTTAAAGTGTGTTTTTCTGGTTCTAAGCAGACGAGACAGAAAGCTCTCAGTACCTGCACACCTCACCTCCCTTCTCTACTCAACTTCTCTTTCGGGGTTTGCTTTGAAATATTACAGAGCAGATACGTCACGCAGAGTGTGCACAGCACGCTGAGAACTGTTCTGTCGTTGTACTATCTGACATGCCAGCCGCTCTTTAACCCCGTGATGTACGGGCTGAAAATGTCCAAAATCTACAGCGTATGTAGACGCCTGCTGTTAAAGTGTGGATCAGGAGAGAGACGCTCTCAGGTTGACTGTCACAGATAAAGACTCAAAATGCAAAAATGAACCATCTAAAGGTTCTAAAGAAAGGTTCATTTATCTGCCAGTGCAGTACGATAATTACACTTGGTAAGATGTTTTGAAATAAGAATAATGATCTAGGCATTAGAAAGGTAATAAATCTCTTGGAATAAGTGCTGAAACACTCATTCCAAGCACCATATTAAGTCAAATAAACTCCAAACTAAGTTGTCAGTTCTTCTTTCAGTGTTTTGTCCTTTCTTAATTTGAGTGAAAAGCTCTTCAGACCAGAACCACTAAACAAGATGATTCTCTAAATTCCAGACTGGTCATTATTAGCTTGTCCAGCTCAAAATGAGTAAAGCATAAATAAAATAAAGCACATATAATTGTCAACAGTTTATTTATATTTGGTTTTGAAAGCATGCTGTTAACTTGTGTGTATGAAAATGACATTACATGGACTTTCTTGGAGGTTTCCTGGAATGAAATCAGTTAATTCACTGTAATTTGTTTTAAAAGAACAGAATGAAGGTTGATATGTAGTCTGCTGACCTTAGTCGCATTAATCCAGTCTCCTGTCTCGTGTAGCTGGTGTCTGCCTGCAGAACGCTTTTTTTTCTTTTTGGGGCTTTTCTGCCTTTAAAGGACCGGACAGCTAAGAGAGAAAGACCAGCAGGAAATCCAACCCTGGACCTGGAAGACATGTGCGCCTGCTCTACCACCTGAGCAACCCGGCTACCTGCACAACCCTCGTGTTGCAACTTTTTGATTATGTGGGTCTAAATTTAAAATTGCTTTTTTCCCTAACACGTTTGTCGGTTTTTTCTACTTTTGTTGTTGTTTTTGAAGCTTTTTTGAACATATTTGTCACTTTGTGTCAACATTATGTTATTGTTCTTTTCTTCAAATGCTAGAAAATTAAATAAAACACCCACATTCAATGAAAGTAGTGAACTGATCCTTTATTTTACTTGTTAATTAAGAGCATTGCATGGAACCATTCACGTAACGTTTTGGCCAATTTGGTTGAAAAAAAAAACAAATTTCTAATATAGAAACCTTTTGAAAATGGGTCCATTAGACCCGAGGACACCGGAGGGCTACAGCCGGTTCTCCTGCTGTGGATTTTAAAGGTTATTTTCTATGTTAGTATGGCGCAGTGCTCACGCCACATAAAACACTACGTTAGATCTCTTCCTGCTTACTTCCCAGAGAACTTAGAGGACAAAACAGCATCACAGATCTGCTTCGACCCTCATTATTACGTGTGATGTTATCAGCAGATTATTTGATTCATAATGTAATTAACAGAAGGACATTTAGTTGGACTGTCGTCTCTACTGGCATAATGGCTGAAGCTCTTGCAGAGCTGAGGAGAGCTGAGTTGTGAGTTCTGCCCTCAGAGTTCACTCTTCCATTTCCTGGTCCATGTCGCCGCCTGGTGGCGAGGAGCGGCTGCTACACTGCTGGAGACAGTCCTCAGCTGTAGTCACATGTAAGCAAGTTACAATAACAACAAATCATGACTAGACAAGAAACTAAAGGTTATGGGTGGATCCTAATATTAACATTAACATCATAAGCCTTCCAATACACACAGCCATAGTAAATAAAGCCCTATAGCACATTTACCAACAGTCACTACTGCCCCAAAGTGCTGTACAGATACAGATAAGAACATGAGACCAAAGCATCATAAATAACCGGAAAAACCCTTCTAAAACAGAATATGCCAAAAACTATACAAACAGATAAAAATAAAAACTCAAAACTCAAAACTCAAAACAAAAACAGAAAAATGTCCCAGCTCAGCTTCTGTAACAGACAAAAAGAAGAGTTTTTAAAAGTGATTTAAAGCTCTGAATAGAGGAAGCTGCTCTAATGTTGAGAGGAAGAGAGTTCCAGAGCTCAGGACCTGCCACTGGAACAGGTCTGTCCCCTCTGGGTCTCAGTCTGGATCTGGGACAGTCTAAGAGCAACGGGTCAGCGGAGCTGAGTGCTCTGACTGGAGTGTGCAAAATCAGCATATCAGATAAATCTGATGGTGCCAGCCCATTAAGAGATTTAAAAACAAACAATAAGATCTTAAAATGGATTCTAAAAACGACAGGCAGCCGGTGGAGAGACGACAGTACGGGGGGGGGGGGGGGGGTAGGGCTGTAGTCAAGACCACCAGTGTCAAGTCCAAGTCAAGTCCGAGACCAGGACTAGTCGAGTCCAAGTCAAGACCGAGTCCAAAGAGGTTCAAGTCCGAGTCAAGACCGAGTCAAGGACAGAAGAAAAGGTCTTATGCATGACAGTATCAAGACAATCAATTTGGGTTATTTGTTGATATAAAAGCAAAAACAGTGTCAGAACACCCAGGATACATACAGTGAGGAAAATAAGTATTTGAACACGCTGCTATTTTGCAAGTTCTCCCACTTAGAAATCATGGAGGGGTCTGAAATTGTCCTCGTAGGTGCATGTCCACTGTGAGAGACATAATCTAAAAAAACATCCAGAAATCACAATGTATGATTTTTTAACTATTTATTTGTATGATACAGCTGCAAATAAGTATTTGAACACCTGAGAAAATCAATGTTAATATTTGGTACAGTAGCCTTTGTTTGCAGTTCCAGAGGTCAAACGTTTCCTGTAGTTCTTCACCAGGTTTGACACACTGCAGAAGGGATTTTGGCCCACTCCTCCACACAGATCTTCTCTAGATCAGTCAGGTTTCTGGGCTGTCGCTGAGAAACACGGAGTTTGAGCTCCCTCCAAAGATTCTCTATTGGGTTTAGGTCTGGAGACTGGCTAGGCCCCCCCAGAACCTTGATCTGCTTCTTCCAGAGCCCCTCCTTGGTTCTCCTGGCTGTGTGCTTCGGGTCATTGTCATGTTGGAAGACCCAGCCTCGACCCATCTTCAATGCTCTAACTGAGGGAAGGAGGTTGTTCCCCAAAATCTCACAATACATGGCCCCGGTCCTCCTCTCCTTAATACAGCGCAGTCGCCCTGTCCCATGTGCAGAAAAACACCCCCAAAGCATGATGCTACCCCCCCATGCTTCACAGTAGGGATGGTGGTCTTGGGATGGTCCTCATCATTCTTCTTCCTCCAAACACGGTTAGAGGAATTATGACCAAAAAGTTCTATTTTGGTCTCATCTGACCACATGACTTTCTCCCATGACTCCTCTGGATCATCCAAATGGTCATTGGCAAACTTAAGACGGCCTTGACATGTGCTGGTTTAAGCAGGGGAACCTTCCGTGCCATGCATGATTTCAAACCATGACGTCTTAGTGTATTACCAACAGTAACCTTGGAAACGGTGGTCCCAGCTCTTTTCAGGTCCTGGACCAGCTCCTCCCGTGTAGTTCTGGGCTGATTTATCACCTTTCTTAGGATCATTGAGACCCCACGAGGTGAGATCTTGCATGGAGCCCCAGTCCGAGGGAGATTGACAGTCATGTTTAGCTTCTTCCATTTTCTAATGATTGCTCCAACAGTGGACCTTTTTTCACCAAGCTGCTTGGACATGTCCCCGTAGCCCCCTGTGGTTTACCACAGAAGAAGAAAATCATCAAGAGTAAATCTGATGAGATATTATGCGATATCACTTAATTCGGATAAAAACATGTGGCTGGAAACAGAGCTACTGGCGTGGCGACGTCTACATGCTTTTAGTAGGTGCTTTATATGAGTTATCATGTTTATTATGTTTATTTTTGCATATAGAAGAACTGTTTTAGACACACAAATACTTGTGTAGCATTGCTGTGGGTGTAATATCAATAAATATGACATTATTATGTTGATTATTGGCATAAGTAAATGTCATGAGGGCAAAAACGTCTGGACTTATTTTGAGAAAATGTATTTTGTCATAAAAGTTATAAGTTATAATTCTTCCCAGTGTGACTCCCAGGACGTATGAGACGTGTTTTAGAGAGATTGGCTCAGCTTGTCCTGCTCTGTGTGTGATATCAATACATATCTGGAAGATTCATGTTCCCTTTTATTTATTTATTTGTCTTTAAGGTCCTACAATCATTTTTAACATCAAGTGACCTCACTGCAACCCAAATATTCTAAAAATCCTGAAAACATGATGTTGATATCTTGACTGTAGACACCAGGGTGGATGCAGCTTTAATAGAAAATACAACCAGACGGACAATGAACTGTAAAAATGAGCTCATGTCTCAGAGTTAACCCTCTGAGACATGAGCTCATTACAGTTTATTGTATTGTATTCATGCTCAATGGACAACTATCAAAACATCAACTAATAAATTCTTGGCTGAGAATGCTAAAGTTTTAGGATTTCAGATCATATGCCTTTGCTTCATGTGATTACAACTAGGACTGTGATAATGAATGCTATAATAACGCAGATTCCTCTCAGCACCACTCCTTAATTAATGAATGCACGCGTGTTCTGTGATGTGTTGAATGGCCGCTGTGTCCTGTCGTTAAAAGCTGCGCTCGCTTCTGTTTCCACTTTTACAACCATGTGTATCTGTGGACTGGTCTGGATGTGCTTGTATTTCCTCTTCCAAGGCCCTTTTTAAACTATTGTTTTTATATATGGACATCATGCGATTCATCCCGATTATATATTTTATTTGATTGACAGCCCAAATTAAAACATAAAAATATAAGCATACAACAATAAAAGGCATAAGGAGATCTCCTCTCACTGACTGGATCAGCTTTGTGTTGACATGATAAATGTCCCCCCGTTTAATACAGTGTGTTTAATAAGAAATAATTACAGTTGACACCATTGAGCCAAGGGCAAACATTTATTGTTTAACTTGCCAACATAACTTGAAAGCATACATTTACACACAATGCATATTTAGGACATGTTGAGGTCTAATGTTCAAATTAAACCTGTTCAATATATGTTCAAGGCCAAAGGTTAAGTGTGATCTTCATTAGTCTTCACCTGATCTTCCCATGCACAGCTACTGACTCTGAAAGGTCTGTAACATACACAGCTACTGACTCTGAAAGGTCTGTAACATACACAGCTACTGACTCTGAAAGGTCTGTAACATACACAGCTACTGACTGTGAAAGGTCTGTAACATACACAGCTACTGACTGTGAAAGGTCTGTAACATACACAGCTACTGACTCTGAAAGGTCTGTAACATACACAGCTACTGACTGTGAAAGGTCTGTAACATACACAGCTACTGACTGTGAAAGGTCTGTAACATACACAGCTACTGACTCTGAAAGGTCTGTAACATACACAGCTACTGACTCTGAAAGGTCTGTAACATACACAGCTACTGACTCTGAAAGGTCTGTAACATACACAGCTACTGACTCTGAAAGGTCTGTAACATACACAGCTACTGACTCTGAAAGGTCTGTAACAACACAGCTACTGACTCTGAAAGGTCTGTAACGAAGGGACCAGGTTCTTCTGTATTTCTAGTTTGCTCCTAGTAGTTTGCATATTCCACTTAGTAACAAGATCTTCTCCACCACGTCTCTCAGATCCAGTGAAAACGATGGAAACGTAGCAGACAAAGCAACAATTAAAAAAAGAGCACTTCAAGGACAACTTCTAATTAAACTCTAACGTCATGACTCATGTACCTCCTCGGGTTTAGCTGGGTATTGTTGAAAATGGTCTCTCTCGATACCGTTCCAGTTCCTGAACAATGAAAGAAATTACAGCAACCTCCAAAGTGACAAACACTGAACAAAAGCATCAAAAGTGTTCAATAAAAAGCGTCAACAACAGTGATTTTCAAAGACAACACAAGGGTTAAGCTTTCTTATACCTTCAGGTTTAAATTCTAATGTCTTGACCCAGTTATTTCTTTCAGTATTATCATTCAGAAGCGTATACTACGGAAACAATGTGGTGCCACGCAAGAAAAAGAAGAAAGGTATCGGTGTCATGTTATTACATTACAAGATATTCTCCAGTTATACTACATACCAAGTCATCAAGTTATAACAGCAAGATGTTCTATTACAACATGCATCATGTCATTATGGGATACTTTTTCTCAACCACATTTTAGAAAATCCAGTTTTGAACAAAATGAAATTACAGCAACCACCCAGCACAGAACGGGAAAGCAGACTCTGACACATGACGCGTATTTTGGACATGTTGAGGCCGTACATTACAGGGTTAAAGATCGGTTGGCACGTCAGAAAATACAATGACAACAATATTCGTAACATCACGGGTACTCTGCTCATATCAAACCTGCTCTGTAATATTTCAAAGAAAGAACCAAAAGAAAAGTTAAGTAGAGAAGCGAGGTGAGGTGTGCAGGTACTGACAGCTTTCTGTCTCGTCTCTTTAGAACCAGAAAAACACACTTTAAGGATCCTCATGTAGGTGTAGAGGATCACACATACAGGAGCACAGATTATTAAAAAAACAACAACGAGTTCATACACATTATTAACTGTGGTGTCATAGCAAGCCAGTTTTATGATGTAATAGTTGTCACAGTAAACCTTATTAATGATGTTCCCACACAGCTGTAAGGACGCACTCAATGCTGTTGTGACAAAAACACCAAAAAAAGGAAGAGACCACGTTACAGTGATAAGCACAACGACCTTATTAGATGTCATATGAGTGTGATACTGCAGAGGATAACAGATAGCAAGATATCTGTCATAAGACATCACAGCTAAGTTAGAAAACTCGACACTGCCATAAGTATACAAACAGAAAATCTGCAGGAAACAGAAGGGAGCAGAAACAGTGTGAATGTCGGAGAGGATCTGAACCAGAAGGAATGGAAACAACCCTGTACTACCATACAGTTCATTTACAAACAGGCTGACCAGAAAAAGGTACATAGGTTCATGTAAGCTCCTGTTCACACAGATAACCACAACCAGCAGCACATTGGCACACACTGTGAACACATATAAGGACAAAATCAGCAAGAAATATAAATATTTAAACAGCCCGGTGTCAAAGTAAGCAGCAAGTGTGAAATATGAAACATATGAAGAGTTCATCATGATTCTCCTTTACAGTTCAAAGACCTGTATCACAGTATGAGGATTATAATGTCACATGCTGTCTGTTCCAACAGTTTTCTATGTTAACATGTATCACAGAGTGCAGCTAAAGCATCAACACAACCAGGATTCTTACAGGCAGCCGATGAGTGAGGAGTCATGTGGGACTAACATCTTCATACTTACAGCTCTTATTGGAAGTCAGCACAGTGGTTCGGGGGGGAACTCCAACCAGTTAGTGGCATGGTGGGAGTAAGAGTGTGAGTCCCTCCGTACTGGACTGGAACTCTGCTTCTCCCTCTTCTAATTTTCTGGAGCCAGTGGACGCCCACAGCAGGCGACTGACGTCATCGGCAAGGAGACCCGTCCCTGGTCGTCTGACTGATGCTCAGAAAATCTGTTTACTTTGTTGGGAGTTACAAACCAGTTCATTTAAAAGCAATCTAAAGAAATATTAAAATATTTGAAGTGGAGGTGTCCTGTTTATTTAAAGTTTATGAATCACATATTCAACATATTGTAAAATCTTTCAGTGTGATGCTTTGTTGTCCCCTCCTGTTCTGCAAAATACTGATGCTTGGCTAAATCAACCTTTTCCATCTGTATGGAACGTACCGGGCCGAGCAGCAGCTTGACCTCGGCGCTGTGAGATGACGTAGAGTGACTCAGATTTACGCTTATTTGAGTAATTGCATTAAATTATATAGTGTTCTCTAGGGTTTCTGATCTGCTCCCTGTATGTGCTCCCTGTCTGATCTGCTCCCTGTGTGTTCTCTGGTGTCTGATCTGCTCCCTGTATGTGCTCCCTGTCTGATCTGCTCCATGTATACTCCCTGTCTGATCTGCTCCCTGTATGTGATCCCTGTCTGATCTGCTCCCTGTACGTGCTCCCCTGTCTGATCTGCTCATGTATGTGCTCCCTGTCTGATCTGCTCCCTGTATATGCTCTGCTGTTTGATCTGCTCCATACATGTGTCCCCTGTCTGATCTGCTCCCTGTATGTGCTCCCTGTCTGATCTGCTCCTTGTATGTGCTCCTTGTCTAATCTGCTCATGTATGTGCTCCCTGTCTGATCTCCTCCCTGTCTGATCAGCTCCCTATATGTGCTCCCTGTCTGATCTGCTCCCTGTATGTGCTCCTTGTCTGATCTGCTCCCTATATGTGCTCCCTGTCTGATCTGCTCCCTCTATGTGCTCCCTGTCTTATCGGCTCCCTGTATGTTCTCCCTGTCTGAACTGCTCCCTGTATGTGCCCCTGTCTGATCTGCTCCCTGTATGTGCTCCCCTGTCTGATCTGCTCCCTGTATGTGCTCCCTGTCTGATCTGCTCCCTGTATATGCTCCGCTGTCTGATCTCCTCCATACATGTGTTCCCTGTCTGATCTGCTCCCTGTATGTGCTCCCTGTCTGATCTGCTCCCTGTATGTTCTCCCTGTCTGAACTGCTCCCTGTATGTGCCCCTGTCTGATCTGCTCCCTCTATGTGCTCCCTGTCTGATTTGCTTCCTGTATGTGCTCCCTGTCTGATCTGCTCCCTGTATGTTCTCCCTGTCTGATCTGCTCCCTGTATGTGCCCCTGTCTGATCCGCTCCCTGTATGTGCCCCTGTCTGATCTGCTCCCTGTATGTGCTCCCTGTCAGATCTGCTCCCTGTATGTCATCGTCCCAAAAGGCAGCCTCTTGGGAATTACGTCACGCAACAAAGTACCGTAGTATTGTGTGTAAAGGGTCAGTCCATTTAAGTACATGCTTATGGTCCCATGAAAAACAGCAAAAACTGGATATTTTTATTAATTTTGAAAAAGTGGACATGTCCGAGCAAAAGAGGATGTTTGGTAACCCCAGTGTACTCAACACAGTTACTCACATTCCCTACATGTCACTCGGTAATGTTTGGTACTTTATGGAATATTCTATTCTAACGTTACCAAAGCCAGTGCCGAGGTTATGAAAAGTTGTACAGTAAGAAGGTTCAAACTTTGTTAAGAGCTGACATGCAACCATAATGTGTAATGTACATTGTATAGGCAAGCTTCTTTTGTACATTACCTTTTAAATCACAACTTATCCATCCACACATACCCATAGGCAAAGTCTATATGGACGAAAGGTTATATGTTTATTTAATTTTGATATATAACGGTTCTGGTAAGTAGATCCAAAAATCTCCCTCCCTCCAACATTCTGTGACCTGGGTACAAAGGACTGGGACCTTGTGGCCTTTTAGTGTTTGTTTTAGTGACGTTAAGGCAAGATAGGGAGCCTTTCAGTCCGGCCTGGTCTCACAGAATTACAAGAAAACATTAGGGACTGTTAACATCGTATTCCGTGGCGGTGGCACGGAAAACAATGCCAATGTAAAGTCAATGAGAAGATGATGTAGCAGTAGGAGCAACTACGGTAGCGAGCAGTATCAAAGCCCAAAAATCTGCATGATGAGGTTGGTAGGGGGGTCAGACAACAGGACTTTCACCCAGCAGACCGGGGATCGTGTCCCATGTGGGATGTGTCCTAAAGTCGCTATCTTCTTTTGCTAAACCCATCTGCCTGTTCTTTCTTGTTCTTTCCGTTCTTCTCATGTGTCACTTAACTGTAAGCCCACCCACGACCTTTTCCGGTCTTTTAGCGGTTGTTTCAGTGATGTTAAGCTGAGAAAGGGTCTCTGTCAGTCGGGCACAGACCTCTGCAAGGTAGCTGTCTCTAAGCGGTTGTTTCAGTGACAGTAAGCTGAGACAGGTTGGCTGACTGTCAGGCACAGAGCTCTGCAAGGTAGCTGTCTTTTAGTGGTTCTTTCAGTGATGTTAAGCTGAGAAAGGGTCTCTGTCAGTCTCTGCCAAATCTGGCTTTGTAGTATAGGCCTCTGGTGAGGCGTGAATGGGAGGAACAGCATGCCTGTTCTGAACTCGAGCAGTCGTTTCTTGTTAGACTTCTGTGCTAGTCATGGTTTGTCCATAATGAACACCATGTTATTACATAATACTCATACGTGTATGTGGTTCCAGAGGCTCAAGGTCGATGTTGTGATTGTATTGTCTGATCTGAGGCCACATCTTCTGGACACTCAAAGAGAGGAGCGGAATTGTCAATTGATCACCATCTGGTGACTTGGTTTGGGAAAAGCCTCTGGACAGACCTGGTGAACCCAAACTGGTAATATGGGTGAACGTGGAACATTTGGAGGACGGCCCTGTGCAACAGATTTTCAACTCACACCTTGGACAGAGCGTTTCTGGCATTCTTGTTGAGGTCAGGGGCTTTAAACCCAAGTGGGCAGTTCTGTGGTAACTCTTGAACATAGTGGTAAACACCGGTGGTCAGAGAAGCCTTTGGGCTATAGGAGTCCTCCTGGGATATGTTATTCCAGATGACCCTAGAGGCAGTTAGAAAGGTACTGACAGGCCTGGAGGCCTAGAGTCGTTGCTGCTGAGAGCCCTTGCTGTCTTGCCTGTCTCCAATCCAGCTGACATGTCGCCTGTCTCAGATGTGCAGGTAGACTGCCGTCGTCCTTCTGAGAGTCTTTGTCACAGCCCGCCTTCTTGGCCACCAGGTCTTCCTTTGCCTTTGACGTTCTGCTGGGCCTCCAGAGGGTCTAGGCCATCCACATCCTGCTCTCCATCCAGAGGTTCTACGCCCTGATGTCCTGCTCGGCCTCCAGAGGGTCTTCTTCAACACCTCAAGTAAAGTTCTGGTCTGGATTGAACTGCATCGACTCCTTTGTGTTCTGACCGACACTCCAGTGAGACACCCATCGTATATTCATCATTCCTAATACAGTCCTACCACATTCACCAACCCATCACCTATTTAATACTTTCAGTGGAGGTTGGTTGCATGATCCTGAACCTGTCACTCCAGCCTCCTCTGCACCTAAGGCCAACCTTCCACTAAATTACTTTCCAAGAGATTGCACTGTCACAGAAAAATGTCCAATATGGGAATGAAATCCTGAGTCTTGCTAGAGTTGGGGAGCTCCGTTGTCTCAATCATTTGGTTTAAGGTGTTCATAAAACTCAGTCCCAGTCAGTCTTTTTCCCATGTAGACGTTCCAACAAAACCCAAACTGTTTGATATTATCTGAGGCCTCACCAAACAAGAAGCAGCAAACTGGGTAGAGCCAGTGTTGTTTATGGTTTCATGGCGCTGTTTAATATAGAAATGTGTTATTGTTTTCCAGCATCACTTAGAAACCAGCAGCTACTCGTTGCCACAACGATCAGGTGCTCTGATCATGAGGTCCGACCGCTGCTGGAAAAGGTTAAAAGACTTGGAGCAGAGGTTTGAGCTCAGTTAGACTGGACTCCCAGTCCCACTGAAGCAGATGAATGTTAGCATTCTCACAATGTCAGCAACTGTTGGGTAATGTCTTACCTTTAGTATTACAGCAGACATGTTTGATGAATTCATTCTCTCCTGTTTGATGATTGAATGCTGTTTGTGATCAATGTCTTATCTGGACACAGTCTGAAGAAAGCTTTAAATGTTTGACTAACCTTTCAGAAAAATTTCAATGAAATGTTACACCATGAAGTTATCTGTGTAAAATGTTATAACTTTTGATTTTCAGAGACATGAGGATCATGGTAAATGCTACGCAGGTTTTAATGTTCACACTAAGTGCATATTTTGATACCGGTGTGTTTAAATACTTATATTTCTTGCTGATTTTGTCCTTATATGTCTTCATAGTGTGTGCCAATGTGCTGCTGGTTGTGGTTATCTGTGTGAACAGGAGCTTACATGAACCTATGTACCTTTTTCTGGTCAGCCTGTTTGTAAATGAACTGTATGGTAGTACAGGGTTGTTTCCATTCCTTCTGGTTCAGATCCTCTCCGACATTCACACTGTTTCTGCTCCCTTCTGCTTCCTGCAGATTTTCTGTTTGTATACTTATGGCAATGTAGAATTTATTAACTTAGCCATAATGTCTTATGACAGATATCTTGCCATCTGTTATCCTCTGCATTATCACACTCGTATGACATCTAACAAGGTTGCCGTGCTTATTTCTCTATCATGGTTATTCCCTTTTCTTGCAATTGCTGTGTTGATATCTCTGAGTGCACCTCTGCAGCTGTGTGGGAACATCATTAACACAGTTTACTGTGATAACTATGCTATTGTCAAACTGGCCTGCTCTGACACCCGAGTGAACAACATTTATGGACTCTGTTACACGGTCGTCTCCATCATCATTCCTCTCCTCGTTAATCCTCTACACCTACATGGAAATCCTTAAAGTGTGTTTTTCTGGTTCTAAGCAGACGAGACAGAAAGCTCTCAGTACCTGCACACCTCACCTTTTGTCCCTGCTCAACTTTTCTTTCGGGGGTAGTTTCCAGATATTACAGAGCAGGTTTGATATGAGCAGTGTACCCGTGATGCTGAGCATTTTATTATCGTTATACTTCCTTACATGCCAGCCTCTCTTTTCCCCAATGCTGTACGGGCTGCAAATGTCTAAAATCCGCATCATGTGTAAACATCTGTTGTGTGGTAAAGTGTAGAAAATTAGTTCAGTTTAATGTACATGAAACAGCAATAATAAATGCCCCCCGACTGTATCAACACTAACGATGTCTCTAGTGTAATGTGTGTGTGTGTGTGTTTGGTTCTACAAGACGGGTTAAGGTTGTTTTTGCTCTTCAAAGAATGTTATGCACAAATGTACTATGTGTTTATATTATATTTACATTTTATTTAAATTAGCTGTGTTAACCCTTGTGTTGTCTTCCCATCAAAAAAAAATCAACACTTTTTGTTGATGCTTTTGAATCTATGTTTTTAACTTTTTCTTACATTTTTGTCCCTTTTTTCAGTTACTTATTTGTCGTCACAATATCTTATTAACTTTAGTTTTACACTTATTTCTGGAATTTATGGTCAATAAACCTCATTTATAGGAAATTATACCTAATGTTAGAGTTAGAAAAGCAGAAATTAGGAATTATTGAGACTAAAATTAAAGGAATGGATGTTGATGATAATCACAGACTGGAATATGTCAACTTTTACTCAATACTATTTCAAAACCACTTCAATTCACCTGTAACTTATTCTCTTCTTGTAAATGAATTATTTACTGTCTTCAGTACATGAGTCGTGACATTTTTCAAAATTTAAATTTGAAGTTAAACCGGCTCCCAAACGCCTAGTCTCGAGACGGTCTCGGGACCGGCTGGCCTCTGGCCTCAGGTTAACTCAACTCAGTAAAGCAATGACCTGCATTTAAAACATTTAAAACATAAATTACAGTTCAAGGTTTCAGAAATAGGAAAATTGAAGAAGGGTATGCCCAAAAGAAAATAAGAGGCTTAGATGTACAGTGGGGCTCGAATGTTTCTGCCCCCCAGGTAAAAATGTGTATTAATGTGCAAAAAGAAGCCAAGAAAAGAGGAAAAATCTCCAAAAGGCACTTTTTGTGACATATGAGTATCTAATCTGTCATTTAATGCCTTTTAGAGATTTTTCATCTTTTCTTGGCTTCTTTATGCACATTAATACACATTTTTACCTGGGGGGCCCAAACCTTCGAGCCCCACTGTAGATGGGGTTTGAAGTGGAACAGACAGACTGCCCAGAAGTGCAGTTAAGACACAATCCCATTTATATATCAAGCTACCTGGAGAATAAATAGAAGAAGTAATCAATGGGTCAGAACCACTGTGAACAATATGTTCTATGGTGAGGAAGAAGGTCAATATCCAGGGCAATGAAGATCGCACATAACTCTATTACAACTATACAACTATAACGTAGATATGACCTTCTAGACCATGACCTTCTCAACCCTTGTGTTGTCTTCCCGTTAACCATGAACCTGTCCTTCCAGGTCAAAATATAATTTTTTGTTGTGCTTTTCCGATGTTTTTGTCATTTTTTTGTCATTTCTTTTTTTTACTTTGAGTTTTTAGTGTCTCTTTTATGAAGGATGCGGGACTTATGACCTGTAGCCAGTATAAAATAAAGTACTCTTTACTTACTCTTTAAATACAGTTTCTCCAAACGTGTTATTATTATTTTAGGTTATCTTCACGATAATCCACGTCCAAGAGGCCATTTCCCCAGATGAGATGGTTGTATTCGTTATTTGACACTATAAACACTTACTGACCTCCTCAAGCTTTTATTTTGGTACTTCAGGTTATAAAAATATTTAGTTTCACCCAAAACATTTAGATTTAACATTTAACATTTAGATTTAACATTTACCGAATTACATTTAATATTTAGATTTAGATTTTAATTTTACACTTAGGTGTAACATTTAATATTTCGACTTAACTACATTGGACATATAGTCTAGCTAGCTGTCTCGATTTACCCTGCAGAGACCTGAGGACCAGGTAACCATAGTCCTCAGATTGGACAGATAGTCTAGCTAGCTGTCTGGATTTACCCTGCAGAGACCTGAGGACCAGGTAACCATAGTCCTCAGATTGGACAGATAGTCTAGCTAGCTGTCTGGATTTACCCTGCAGAGATCTGAGGACCAGGTAACCATAGTCCTCAGATTGGACAGATAGTCTAGCTAGCTGTCTGGATTTACCCTGCAGAGATCAGAGGACCAGGTAACCATAGTCCTCAGATTGGACAGATAGTCTAGCTAGCTGTCTGGATTTACCCTGCAGAGACCTGAGGACCAGGTAACCATAGTCCTCAGATTGGACAGATAGTCTAGCTAGCTGTCTGGATTTACCCTGCAGAGACCTGAGGACCAGGTAACCATAGTCCTCAGATTGGACAGATAGTCTAGCTAGCTGTCTGGATTTACCCTGCAGAGATCTGAGGACCAGGTAACCATAGTCCTCAGATTGGACAGATAGTCTAGCTAGCTGTCTGGATTTACCCTGCAGAGACCTGAGGACCAAGTAACCATAGTCCTCAGATTGGACAGATAGTCTAGCTAGCTGTCTGGATTTACCCTGCAGAGACCTGAGGACCAGGTAACCATAGTCCTCAGATTGGACAGATAGTCTAGCTAGCTGTCTGGATTTATCCTGCAGAGACCTGAGGACCAGGTAACCATAGTCCTCAGATTGGACAGATAGTCTAGCTAGCTGTCTGGATTTACCCTGCAGAGACCTGAGGACCAGGTAACCATAGTCCTCAGATTGGACAGATAGTCTAGCTAGCTGTCTGGATTTACCCCGCAGAGACCTGAGGACCAGGTAACCATAGTCCTCAGATTGGACAGATAGTCTAGCTAGCTGTCTGGATTTACCCTGCAGAGACCTGAGGACCAGGTAACCATAGTCCTCAGATTGGACAGATAGTCTAGCTAGCTGTCTGGATTTACCCTGCAGAGACCTGAGGACCAGGTAACCATAGTCCTCAGATTGGACAGATAGTCTAGCTAGCTGTCTGGATTTACCCTGCAGAGATCTGAGGACCAGGTAACCATAGTCCTCAGATTGGACAGATAGTCTAGCTAGCTGTCTGGATTTACCCTGCAGAGACCTGAGGACCAGGTAACCATAGTCCTCAGATTGGACAGATAGTCTAGCTAGCTGTCTGGATTTACCCTGCAGAGACCTGAGGACCAGGTAACCATAGTCCTCAGATTGGACAGATAGTCTAGCTAGCTGTCTGGATTTACCCTGCAGAGACCTGAGGACCAGGTAACCATAGTCCTCAGATTGGACAGATAGTCTAGCTAGCTGTCTGGATTTACCCTGCAGAGACCTGAAGACCAGGTAACCATAGTCCTCAGATTGGACAGATAGTCTAGCTAGCTGTCTGGATTTACCCTGCAGAGACCTGAGGACCAGGTAACCATAGTCCTCAGATTGGACAGATAGTCTAGCTAGCTGTCTGGATTTACCCTGCAGAGACCTGAGGACCAGGTAACCATAGTCCTCAGATTGGACAGATAGTCTAGCTAGCTGTCTGGATTTACCCTGCAGAGACCTGAGGACCAGGTAACCATAGTCCTCAGATTGGACAGATAGTCTAGCTAGCTGTCTGGATTTACCCTGCAGAGACCTGAGGACCAGGTAACCATAGTCCTCAGATTGGACAGATAGTCTAGCTAGCTGTCTGGATTTACCCTGCAGAGACCTGAGGACCAGGTAACCATAGTCCTCAGATTGGACAGATAGTCTAGCTAGCTGTCTGGATTTACCCTGCAGAGACCTGAGGACCAGGTAACCATAGTCCTCAGATTGGACAGATAGTCTAGCTAGCTGTCTGGATTTACCCTGCAGAGACCTGAGGACCAGGTAACCATAGTCCTCAGATTGGACAGATAGTCTAGCTAGCTGTCTGGATTTACCCTGCAGAGACCTGAGGACCAGGTAACCATAGTCCTCAGATTGGACAGATAGTCTAGCTAGCTGTCTGGATTTACCCTGCAGAGACCTGAGGACCAGGTAACCATAGTCCTCAGAAATCAGCCGCAGGTTAGAGCCCAACACAGAGACAGATATTCTAGCTAGCTGTCTGGATTTACCCTGCTGCTATTTGAAGAGTGCTCCATCGCCTTTCAATTTAAATTTCATTTAGACAAAGGCTTAATATTTAAAAAAAATGTGAATGGCAGAAATAAGTAATATAAGCTCACATGTCCTTGAAGAGCTGAACATAGTTAGTTGAATGGTTTATGTAGCAGAAGGTATGCCTTCATAGTAGGCTATCACAAACCGTATGGAGGAATAACTAGAAGATGCATTGCCTGTGGAACAAACGTGTGGATGCTGAAAAGCTAAATTGCTAAAGCATAACTTGATTTCAAGCTTAAAGCAACACTTGATCTCTTTTCTAGACCTGCCCTTGTATGAGAAGCACAATGAGATAACTGTTGTTGTGATTTGCCGCTATATAAATGAAATTGAATTGAATTAAACTGAACTTTTTGTATCTTGAATAATGTTCCCAAAATGGTTACAGTGGTTCATCCACTCGTAACAGGGTGAACGGTTCTCCTGCATTCTCTTTGCGGTTCTCTACCGGCTATAACCTTACTACCTAAGTCTGCCAGATCAGGTAGCGGATCTGTAGTCCCAATGAGACATAATGGGACAAATCTGTTTCCAACCTCTAGGGGGGCCGAGACGGGAAAAGTTCTCTAGTGTTGCTTTAAATGAATAAGATGTGAGAATAATTAGAAAAGAGGAAATGGTTTCAATTTCTAAAAAGAAAAATCATAGAAATATTGAATATTACCAGTAATGTATAAACCAAAAGTAGAATATTTTAAGATTTTCTGAAAAGCTGTTGCTAAACTAGTATCTGGCTTAAATGTGTAAGAAGAAGGTGTGCAACGCCCTGGCTTGAAAAACATAAGAGGTGAGGGGGTCACAGTGGGACTATAGCAGGCGAGTGGATCAACAACAACCTCTGCCCCCCCCCAGCACCAAACAGGAAGCAGCAAACTGGGTAGAGCCAGTGTTGTTTATGGTTTCATGGCGCTGTTTAATACAGAAATGTGTTATTGTTTTCCAGCATCACTTAGAAACCAGCAGCTACTCGTTGCCACAACGATCAGGTGCTCTGATCATGAGGTCCGACCGCTGCTGGAAAAGGTTAAAAGACTTGGAGCAGAGGTTTGAGCTCAGTTAGACTGGACTCCCAGTCCCACTGAAGCAGATGAATGTTAGCATTCTCACAATGTCAGCAACTGTTGGGTAATGTCTTACCTTTAGTATTACAGCAGACATGTTTGATGAATTCATTCTCTCCTGTTTGATGATTGAATGCTGTTTGTGATCAATGTCTTATCTGGACACAGTCTGAAGAAAGCTTTAAATGTTTGACTAATCTTTCAGAAATCCTTTAATGAAATGTTACACCATGAAGTTATCTTGTAAAATGTTATAACTTTTGATTTTCAGATACAGGAGGATCATGGTAAATGCTACGCAGGTTTTAATGTTCACACTAAGTGCATATCTTGATACCGGTGTGTTTAAATACTTATATTTCTTGCTGATTTTGTCCTTATATGTGTTCATAGTGTGTGCCAATGTGCTGCTGATTGTGGTTATCTGTGTGAACAGGAGCTTACATGAACCTATGTACCTTTTTCTGGTCAGCCTGTTTGTAAATGAACTGTATGGTAGTACAGGGTTGTTTCCATTCCTTCTGGTTCAGATCCTCTCCGACATTCACACTGTTTCTGCTCCCTTCTGCTTCCTGCAGATTTTCTGTTTGTATACTTATGGCAATGTAGAATTTATTAACTTGGCTGTGATGTCTTATGACAGATATCTTGCCATCTGTTTTCCTCTGCATTATCACACTCTTATGACATCTAACAAGGTTGCCGTGCTTATTTCTCTATCATGGTTATTCCCTTTTCTTGCAATTGCTGTGTTGATATCTCTGAGTGCACCTCTGCAGCTGTGTGGGAACATCATTAACACAGTGTACTGTGGAAACTATGCTATTGTCAAACTGGCCTGCTCTGACACCAGAGTGAACAACATTTATGGACTCTGTTACACGGTCGTCTCCATCATCATTCCCCTCCTTTTAATCCTCTACACCTACATGGAAATACTTAAAGTGTGTTTTTCTGGTTCTAAGCAGACGAGACAGAAAGCTCTCAGTACCTGCACACCTCACCTCGCTTCCCTGCTCAACTTTTCTTTCGGGGGTAGTTTCCAGATATTACAGAGCAGGTTTGATATGAGCAGTGTACCCGTGATGTTGAGCATTTTATTATCATTATACTTCCTTACATGCCAGCCGCTCTTTTCCCCAATGCTGTACGGGCTGCAAATGTCTAAAATCCGCATCATGTGTAAACATCTGTTGTGTGGTAAAGTGTAGAAAATTAGTTCAGTTTAATGTACATGAAACAGCAATAATAAATGCCCCCCGACTGTATCAACACTAACGATGTCTCTAGTGTAATGTGTGTGTGTGTGTGTTTGGTTCTACAAGACGGGTTAAGGTTGTTTTTGCTCTTCAAAGAATGTTATGCACAAATGTATGTGTTTATATTATATTTACATTTTATTTAAATTAGCTATGTTAACCCTTGTGTTGTCTTCCCATCAAAAAAAAATCAACACTTTTTGTTGATGCTTTTGAATCTGTTTTTAACTTTTTCTTACATTTTTGTCCCTTTTTTCAGTTACTTATTTGTCGTCACAATATCTTATTAACTTTAGTTTTACAGTTATTTCTGCAATTTATGGTCAATAAACCTCATTTATAGGAAATTATACCTAATGTTAGAGTTAGAAAAGCAGAAATTAGGAATTATTGAGACTAAAATTAAAGGAATGAATGTTGATGATAATCACAGACTGGAATATGTCAACTTTTACTCAATACTATTTCAAAACCACTTCAATTCACCTGTAACTTATTCTCTTCTTGTAAATGAATGATTTACTGTCTTCAGTACATGAGTTGTGACATTTTTCAAAATTTAAATTTGAAGTTAAACCGGCTCCCAAACGCCTAGTCTCGAGACGGTCTCGGGACCGGCTGGCCTCTGGCCTCAGGTTAACTCAACTCAATAAAGCAATGACCTGCATTTAAAACATTTAAAACATAAATTACAGTTCAAGGTTTCAGAAATAGGAAAATTGAAGAAGGGTATGCCCAAAAGAAAATAAGAGGCTTAGATGTACAGTGGGGCTCGAATGTTTCTGCCCCCCAGGTAAAAATGTGTATTAATGTGCAAAAAGAAGCCAAGAAAAGAGGAAAAATCTCCAAAAGGCACTTTTTGTGACATATGAGTATCTAATCTGTCATTTAATGCCTTTTAGAGATTTTTCATCTTTTCTTGGCTTCTTTATGCACATTAATACACATTTTTACCTGGGGGGCCCAAACCTTCGAGCCCCACTGTAGATGGGGTTTGAAGTGGAACAGACAGACTGCCCAGAAGTGCAGTTAAGACACAATCCCATTTATATATCAAGCTACCTGGAGAATAAATAGAAGAAGTAATCAATGGGTCAGAACCACTGTGAACAATATGTTCTATGGTGAGGAAGAAGGTCAATATCCAGGGCAATGAAGATCGCACATAACTCTATTACAACTATACAACTATAACGTAGATATGACCTTCTAGACCATGACCTTCTCAACCCTTGTGTTGTCTTCCCGTTAACCATGAACCTGTCCTTCCAGGTCAAAATATAATTTTTTGTTGTGCTTTTCCGATGTTTTTGTCATTTTTTTGTCATTTCTTTTTTTTACTTTGAGTTTTTAGTGTCTCTTTTATGAAGGATGCGGGACTTTTGACCTGTAGCCAGTATAAAATAAAGTTCCCCTTCGAGGGGAACTCGAACTGCGTCGGTTACGACACTATGGGAACGCCTTTAGGCATGACAGGGCTGAATGCGAATGAAAACTACTCCAATCCTATTGGTCCTAGTGAGAACGGTAGCATGTGACGGCATAACCGTAGGGGCATATAAGCACACCGGCACATA
>CM057239.1:32889115-32905925 GCA_029931835.1 Etheostoma nigrum
TGTATTCAGTCAGAATCCTCCTAGTACTGCATGCAGTAGCTGTTTGACTTTGAAAATCAATTTGAAACCACTTAATTTTAAAAGGTGCAACGGATGGCAAAACCTCAGCATCTGAACAAACATGACTACTAGGCAGCCAAGAAAAGTTAGCTTTGACTAAATATACCATGTGTTAATACGGAGACCTGAGTGTATCAGAATCTAATGACCTACTACTATATAGAGATGGGTAACACATAAAAGTTAAAAACCCGGCGGAGATACACCACAAATGCTAATATACAGAGAATGAAGGGGCAATGAATGTGTTGGGTATACAACTTGACTGTGGCTTTCACAGTTAAAAGATCCCAACTTCTCTGAACGCCAATTGAAGATTTTGAAGTAACTACTGCAGTGCCAGTTTTGGTGTGTGTGCTTGTTCGGAACAGGCTGATTGCTTTGTTCTCAGTATTTTTCCCCAATAACTTTATTTAGTAAATTCTCCCAAACAACGTGACTGAAAATGCAATTGGTTCCAAGTGTAGCTGCTTTGTCAGGTGGCGTTCCCTTCCAAAACATTTGAGAACTGATCTGATGGAAAATGGTACAGGGTTAGGGTTACAGCATTGTACTCGTCGCTGCTCCTCAGTCAGAAGTGACAGAAAGAGGTGATAGTGGCGGCCGTTTCTCTTTACAGAAAGAAAGTCGCTAGATTAGTCGCTACTCCTTTTTGAACCTGCCTCAGCTTCTGTCCAGAAGCTCGTAAGTTCTGTTTGTTTCAGGTTTTTCTTTTTGTAATTTAACCTTTATTTATACAGGTATTTCCAAAGGGTTACAGCAGTTACAGACAAACAGTTTACAATAGCGCATACATTTACCATATACAATATTGAAACAAAAGTGCGAAGTGAACCGGTGATGTTAAGGAGGTGACCCAGAACACAGAGATACAACACAGGACACTGATAGAAAGTTCAAGTGTTTTTAATGGATGTGGATGTTACTCCAAAGAGAAAAAAACATAAGCAACAGTCTTTTCCACCGTAGTACCCGGTCATAGCAGGTTGTAGGTCTGAGAAGGGAATGCCAAGCAGCACAGCAAACAAAGCAGGAAGAACTGGATTAAGACACGGTATAATTAAGTCAACCAAGCGGCTAACAAATACACTGCTCCAAGTTACCATGAAGATGTACTATATGTAACAATCTGGGGCTGGAGAGGTGGTCAGCCAATGTACAAATGCTGTGGAGGTGACTCATGGAATGGGAATCAGTTGTGCAGGTGACGGAGCAGGGATGAGTGGCCACGCCTCTTGACCCAGTTCCTCTAGGCACGCCCCCTCCATGTGGAGACAGACAACACTGACAGACACACAGGGGAACGGGAGATACGGAACACACAAGGTGGGCGAAAAAGCAGCAGAACCACAACAGGTGAACCGCAATTAATATGTGTGGGGATGTAGCAACTACCTCATCCCCGCTGCTGCATGTGAAGACTTTTTGCGCATGCGGGGTCTTTGAAAGACTCACACAAACACAGGGAGTCCTCGATTTATAAGTAGATGTGTGAGTCCGCATCTCCACATCACAATTCATTGACCAAATTAGGGAATATATTTTGGAAGAAGTCTGTATATAGGTGAGACGGGGCAAGAAACGCAAGCAGTCAAACAGATATGTATGCATATACAGTCCAATCCTTTCACTGCATTCTGGGTGTGAGGGGTTCAATGAGCCAACATCTTATGAATTGGAATTTGCCCTCTGAAGCTAAACTAGTTGTTAAATAAAATCTTTCCACACAATAACAATAAAAACAAACCTGCTCACTGTGATCGAATAACCTTTATTTTGGACTTCATCAGCAAACTAATATGTTAGTGTAAGTGATTCTAAGAAAAGGTGTTAAGCAATGTGTGAGTGATTGCTAGAGTGGCAGAGTGATAGAGAGAACATGGGAGGAGAAAAGGTGGAGGAAAGCAAAGCAATTTGTACATCTCCGCCCACAGCGCTGCCAGCTTTGCGATGTATGGGTCAGAGTGTGACTAACCTACCAGCTCTGGCTGGGCTGCCCTTTCTGTCTCGCTGCACCTGTTTCACCACATTAAACACTTCTTATGTTCCTCAGGGTCCCAGCTCCATACTGTTCTTTACACATGTACACACAGCCTTGAAATCATTTTCATATAGCATACCGCCCAAAAGCATGCACTCGTAAACACACACACACACACACACACACACACACACACATGGCTACTAAACATGGAGTTAAAATGAAGGTCGAGAATAATAAAGATGATGTATTGAGTAAAGGTTATCCTGTCTCTAGATGCTAATTGTTCTGTCAACAGTATTCATTTGCCAAGACTCCCAAAGGGCATGCATCCATTTTGTTTCAAAAATGGGTTCTCTCTCTTTCTCTCCGTGTGTGTGTGTGTGTGTGTGTGTGTGCACAACAGTGAAAGCTCTATGTTGAAATGTGCCTTTCTTAATTCACATGTTGTGTGTTTGTGGTGTGCACACATCAGCATTTGTCTCTGTACCAAATATTTCAAGCATAAACAAACAGCCTCAATATCTGCATATGTGTGTATGCATGGACCAGTTTAAACAGTGCAGAAAGAGTGAGACTGCACTCAACTCTGACAGCCTAAATACGCGGGGCACTAGCGAGGAGCGACACGACTGCGGCAGCGGAGCGCAGCCGTTACAATCAACTGAAGCTGCCACACTGACCACGGAAGCTCTGCCGGTGGAACACAGAGAGTTGATCGAATTGCCTTTCTCCAACAGTTGTTCAACAGGTCTAAAGACTGCTGGAGTAGGCAGAAGTATCAATATGCAAACAGATGATCAGGCTATCCATTTATGGCTTACTGTCGGAGTGTAATTCAAACTTCAGTTTTATAATATTAAAGTCCACTCGATCGATTCCAGTTTCACAGTGATCGAGATTTTTAGAACAGAATCATGCTTTGTATAGCTTTCGAAATCAGATAAAAATAGTGTGTTTGCACATTTTGTGTGCTTTTCCAGCCCCCGGAGTTGTGCAATTTGAGCACTGAGCTCGTAACTGAATCGACTGAATGAAAACAACTCCTGAGCTTATGACTTAAAGTACTTTACGATTTTATGCTTACTTTTGCATGTTATTGGTTTGCATCTGTCACATAAGATCTCTAGAGAACTATTCTCAGAGTTTGACGGCTGTAATAAAGTGATTTATTGACTTAACTTTTTTATTGCTTTGTACTCACTGTCAGTGCAGCCTAAACAGAGACAGAAAGTAATCATATCAACAAATTATTATTTTTCTTCATCATTACCAGCTTTTGCGTGTGTTTTTCTCTGTTTTCCATGCTAAGCCAGCCATCATTGCTGTGGTTTTTTTGCACTGCACTTCCCAACGATCACTTCTCGATCAAACAGCTTATTGGAATGTCTTATGTCTGTGGGAAGCACTCTGTGTGTGTTTAAGTTGGGAGATTTCACATCAAATATGTGTATTTTCTTTTTCTGAAAGTGTTTGCCTAACTCACTTTTATATGAAGTGAGATCACATGAGGTTAAGGACAAATAAATATTGCAATGCAAAAAATGCTGGAAGAACAAATAGCACTTCATTATGAAAAGGTTGATGCGGTACACAAGGGCTGCATGTGCTCTATAAAAATATCATGTGTACTTAAAAGAAAGGGGTTCCGATGAATGACAATAAGACTTCAGCTTGAGTATTCAATTTGGCAGTCAAATGTTCTGAGGCAGGGATGGAAGAAATGGCTCTCAGAGGAAACAGTAGGTTAGTCCCTTTGCCACATGCTTGCTTTCAGCTCAGAACACTCGTCTGTCAGAGGGAGGCCGGTAATGAGGGGCACACAGAGACACAGGTCACACTTACACTGTACTGTCTTAAGGTTAAATGATATGACAGTCTCTAACTAAGTCTTTCTTTGCCTTAAAGGTCAGCTGAATATTTTATTGCCAGCCAAGCCTGGCAGTGTATTGAAATGGTAATGTAAATACCACTACAGGACAGCTTCAGTGAAGGAGGTCCCCTGAAAGGTCAGGCAGTCTCCCCACTGCTCCCTCATATTCACAAAACACACACTGGTACAGAAACACTTGCACTAAATTCACTACATGTAGACGCAGCACAATGGCCAATTCTTACTGAGCCACTAAGGAAACACACCAACCCGTGCTTTTGTATCCATGTACGGTGTTATTAGTTTCCTCATTTTCATTTGTATTACAGTCTGTGTTAAACTTCGATGTGCACTGGTTCATTTTGCAGCATCGTTAGAGCACGAGACAATTTCCTGCCCAGAGTCCAGAAATGGACATGAAATAAAAATGAGTCAGATTGGCTGCTGTAAAAGATTTAAGCTTAAGGGCAATGTCTGAGGTTGAGACTGCTAAGACACATTTCTCCTTTATTGCAGGAGGTGATAATGTAAAAAAGCCACATTTGTCACAGTAGGAAGGTTTCAGTGGTTAGAAGAGCAAGTAAAAGTAAAAGTATTGCTAATATAGACTCAAATTATCTGGTAGCAAGCATTTTTTTAACCGTTTCATGCACTTTCTATAATTAGTGGAGCTGTTTGTTCTTATTGGTACAGTACCTTTATTCTGACAAGTGAAGTGTCTATAATACAAAGTCTCTAAATTTAAATAAAGGCACCAGTGCATTGATTGTATTTTTGAAAAAAAAAATGAAAAAATAGGGTGCTATCCTTTCTCTAAATGGCCATTTTGAAAATTGAATTAACATTTGTAAAGGCTACATTCCATTTAGATATGCAAATGCTGGACCATAGATTGTAAAAAAAATAATGCTTATAGCAGCAGTGACATCACCCATTGGTTTGTAGACTGCCAATTTGAAGCCAGCTTGTATTTTGGCTGTTGCCATCTTGGTATTTGTGAAGAAAAAGGGCAGAGCTGAGCAGAATGAAGAACAGCACAAGACATTTTTAGGAAGAACAAGACATTTTTAGGCAACCAAAGTTAATTCCAATGAGCTCTAATTCCTTTTGATGATGTGAAAACACACAGTGAGAGGGTATAAAATGCCTTGGATAGGCATTGCTAACCTCTATCATGACTGACAGGTCGACATGTAGCAACGTCCCTAAAGCATCCCCAATCAGCTTTATTACCAATTTTAAGATAAATGGGGCCATAATTAACAGAATGAACATCATGCTGTATTGAAGAATACTTGAAACTAGCAATTGAAGCCATGCACCTTGTAGAACCTTAGGATACAGAGGTAATAAATCAAGTAAGACTCCTATAGAAACATACTTCTTTTTGGAGCCGGTGGAGTCGCCCCCTGCTGGAAATGAGAAGGAATGCAGGTTTAAGGCTCTTCCGCAGTGGCGTCACTTTTTAGTCCAAATGTTTCCGCTTGTGCTGTACCCTGGTTTTGCTCATGCTAGCCCACTGTCATGGCAAACTAAGACACCTAGATGTAAAACACTAATCGTAAATGTCATCAGTTACACTTGTGCTTTTCCTGTTATGACAGGTCAAAATGTCCTCTGTTCAAAAGGTCTATTGTATTGCAAGTCTGGTATGCCTCACTTCACCAGCATTATTGTCATACTATTATCTGAAAAATCTGTTGGCCACCATGATGTTTTTCACCTGTTCCTCATCAGCCCTCATGTCACCTGTCCCTCGTTTCCACCCTCCTTTTCTTAAATATATCAGATCATATCTGTTGGTTCCTGACTCTCAGTCCTAGTGTGTAGTTTCCTCCTGTGTTTTTGTCTGTCTAGTGTTTCTGGATTTTGTTTGGTTGCCTTCTTTTTTGGGTTTTAGCTTCTTCTTAATAAAGCTCACTATTTTGTTCAGTCAATCTGCCAACTTTGGGTCCTGCTTTTTGAACTCGCAAAATGTGACAATTATATTAATTATGTTAATATGTCAGCGAGTGTGTTGAGGAACTCTTCTTTTTGGTGGGGATGCTCCTCCGAGTACATTTAGTTGCCAAGGAGACAGGTTGTAAGCCATGGACAAGGCTATGGGTTGAATACTAATACTGTAGAGTTTCTGTGGATATTTTGCAACCTTATTTCCCACAAGCATACACGTCTGTTGGGATTCAGAATTGTTGCAAGGCTCATCATGCTTGCTCAGTGCTTTACTGTGGCAGAGCAATTCTCAGCTTTAGCATGGACCACTTGGTTAATTGTTTATATCATGTTAGCAGCTGGGAGGAGGCCTCGGGGACGAACCCAGTACTAGGTGGAGGGACGTCCAGCTGGGAGTAGGCCTCAGGGAAGACCCAGGACTAGGTGGAGAGACGTCCAGCTGGGAGGAGGCCTCGGGGAAGATCCAGGACTAGGTGGAGAGACGTCCAGCTGGGAGGAGGCCTCGGGGAAGATCCAGGACTAGGTGGAGGTATTATATCTCCAACCTGGCCTGGGAACGCCTCGGGATCCCCCAGTCGGAGCTGGTTGATGTGGCTCGGGAAAGGGAAGTTTGGGGTCCTCTGCTGGAGCTGCTCCCCCCGCGACCCGATATCGGATAAGAGGATGAAGATGGACTCATTTATCCACTTATATCACATTTACATTACAATCATGGTGGCTTTGCAAACACAGCATACTGATTTTTATATTTGCCATAAAGCAGGTTTAGGTAATGTTATCTTTAACTGTGCTCTTGCACGCTATGCAACTCAAGTGGATATGTGGTAAAAGACAGTAACGTGGCCGTTTTGTCAATAGACAGAGAATCATTACAGTTTTACAGCCGCATTTTAATCCTCTGAAAATGGAAGCCTCCAAACCCTCGATACACACAAAGTCAGCCTGAGAGGCAAAACAGTAACACTGACTGTGAGCTCACGACATGTAAAGGAAACAAGTTTGGACAAGAGTCACACGCAATACTGAGAGGACAGGAAGTAATATAAACACACACATACACAAACACTCGTGCTACAGTGCTCTCCTTCCTCCATCCCTCAACTCCCTCCATTGGATTTTGTCTTGGGTCAGCAAAGCTTCCTTTGCTCTCTTCCTCATGGATGCATGCCAGGCTGAGTTTTCACATATGCTAGGTGGTAGGGAAAGTTGCTGACGCCGGTATAACAATGTGGAGCCCTGTAGAGCACATCTGTGATTTCAGCCCTCACTGAAACCATGCAGCGCAGCAGAAATTAACCTACTCTTGTACACACTGGTGGAAGGCTGGAATAAGAAGTCAATTATTTCCCATATACCTCCAACTTTTTCTTTCTTTTTATAGATTTTTAAAACCTGCACTTGGGTAAAACTGCCCTCATTTAAACTAGGGCTGCATTAAAATACTCCCCCCCCTCCATAACAACGCTGTAGATTTTGTCTTATTGGTCATAAGATTATGATGTGTGATTATGTATGTCTGTTTGAGTGTGTGTGTGTGTGTGTGTGTGTGTGTGTGTGTGTGTGAGAATTTTATGGTCGTGTGTGTATTCTTTCTATTCATGCTTTGTCTAAAATGTGTATGCTGTTTTTAATGCAAAGCTCTTTTGGATTTACGTGCAATGAAAGGTGCTATACAAATAAAATTGGCAAGTTCCATTGCCTGTAGTCACGGCAACGCTAGCAGAAACTAAAACATTGCACCGTTTAAAAAATTAAAAGTGAGTTAATTTGTAATGATGACCACCATCTGTCATGCTACACGTAGTCATCATTCATAGTACAACATATTGATTTTTGCAGCTTTAAGAAAATACAGTTGTTAGTTAAATATACAGAATTACTTTGACATAACAGCAACAAACCATCTTACCATCTGTAACAGCTGCTCGGTGGCCACACATATTCAGATCAATAAGACAAATGGGGACGGGGTATGAAAAAGAGTGCGTCGTCCAGAATTCCATGAATACTATTTATAACTGAGGCTTTGTCCATTGGAATAATGTTCCCACAGCGCGGCTTAGACACCCCCCCCAGGCCGGGATCCATATCCCTGTTAAGGCTGCCACTGCTGTCGCCAAACACATCCCAGGAGCAAGAAAATAACCCCTGGCAGTAGCCTTTGTCATGTCATGCAAATTAATCAAACATGCACAGTGGGCATCATCAATCTTCTGAATGATTTGGGAGGTTGTTTGTTAGTTTGAAACTCCTAATACTTCAAACGCTTTGACACTAGCAAACCTGATAAACTGAAACTAAACTAAACAAAGAACGTGTAGTCTACTAGAAACAGTGATTTGGTTACTGTGGAGAAATATTCCAAATATCTAATATATGCATGCCTAAGTAATGTACAAATGAAATACATTTTAGAGGAAAGGCTCCATGCAAATGTTTCATGTACGCAGAAGATAATGTGGGTTTCAGGAAAGACGAGGCACTTAAATATTAGTAAATTCGATAGATGGTCTCATCCACTGTGGCCCCTATGAGAAACCAACCACAGGAAATGAAATTACATACTGTAGGTTTTTGTTTTTATTTCCTTAATGTAGAGCTTTAATAGAATCACTTGACTAAGAGCAGGATTTTCATTCATCATATGGAATTCAGTTGGGTGTATTGTGGGGGAAACTTGCTGACAAAATTGAAACACATAAAAGTGAAACACAAGGCTGTTTCACCCCATTTAATTAGACGGCAGAGGAGAACAGAAAGAGAGAGGAAGCATGAAGACACTCAGAGCGTGCTTACAGAGGAATATTAATAACCACTGTTTTTTTTAACAATACCGTGGAAAATGAAGACTAAATACTCTGCTTGATCTCTATTATGTCACTATCAGTCACATTGGGGCAACCACACGCTGGCTGACAAAGCTATTGGATTTATAATGCATCAAGCTAATATGCTAGCACAGTTTCATTAAAGCCAAGGCCAAAGCTTTGACATATTGATCATGCAAGGATAATTCAGGGTTAATGTGTCTGTTTCCTCCTCCAGCATCCTCTCTGTGTACACATTGATCAGGTTGTAGTTGCTTTGAATTAGTCAGTGCCGAACTTCCTAACTTTTTAAATTAATATTTCTTAAAATTTGTATTACCTTTGTTGCTTTAGGGAGTATTTAGGGAGGGTTTTTATATTTCATTTGTATTTTATTTTTTTATAAGACTTAAAAAATGCCTTTTGTGTGTGCTATGGAGCATAAAGATGCATTTTGCCTTTTAGAAAATAATCTTCTCTTTATGTTAAGGCTTTATTTCACACCCCACATCAACCACATCAAGTTTTGAGAACCAGTACTGTGTATATGGAAATTTATAGTTAGTAGGGTTTGAAGTAGGGCTGAACGATATTGTGTTTTAGCATCGACATCGCAATGTGCGCATGCGCAATAGTCACATCGCAGGACGTTACGATGTTGAGCTAAAACTTTTTTGCTGCTTGATAGAAAAGTAAACTTCTACCGTTCTCCTTTTACATGATTATTACCACCCGACCCTTCCCCTTTAAGACAGGTAGCCATGTGCTCAACTTGGGTATGTGACTTTAGTCCGACGGGGGTTATTGTTATGGGAAGTGAGGCTCTCCATGTGTAGAAAAGTACCGTAGACAGCAGCTGCCGCTGACACAGTGATGTCATAGTTTGTTGGGTAGTCAGTAAAGCTACAGCAGTCTGTGTTTTAGGTAATCTCTGGAAAGAGAGCCATTAATGCTAGGCTAACAGTTAAATGGATCATATAGAGTATTAAAAAATGCATGTTCACAGGGGCGTAGGTTTCATTTCAACATTGGTGGGGATGTATACCAAGTGTGTGTATGCGTGTGTGTGTGTGTGTGTGTGTGTGTGTGTATGTGTGTGTGTGTGTGGGGGTGGGGGGGGGGCTTAAACATAAACCCTTGTGTGGTGTTCGGGTCTGTGTGACCAATGTTTGCTAAAAGAAAAATTATGCTTTTTATTATTTCTTCTAATGCAAGCTCATTGGCCTTGGCTCATTTTCTGTGAAGAACATAAAAACTGACTTATTTTCAATGACTGCACACGGTACCCCCCCCCCCCACACACACACACACACACACTGTAACTATTACATATGAGGTGTTTGGGTCAACTGGACCTGAGTGTATTTAATTGTAGGTGCTATGCCACTATGTTGTCTTTCTGCACATGCTATTCTCACACAAAGTTACAAAATTGTCACATTTCAACTTTCACCTGTTCTGATTAAGTCCTAAGAAATAAATACCAACAATGATCAAAAATCTTGTTTCTATTTTCTTTTACCTTGTTATATTTGAATTAAATTTTTGTTCTCACAGAAAACAAAAATAATCATAATACATGTGTTCTCACAGTGGTAAATGGCAAATATGAACCATAAATGATGTATATATAATTGGTAATTGAGCTAATGTAAACATGTGTTACGTATTTTTACATAAATTGTTATGGCTTTATTGATTTAAAAGCCTAATATTGTGGTGGTTCCACCAGACCCGGGGACATTGGCTGTGTAACAAAAATATGAACGCCACAAAACACATTCGACATTTCCTACATTCTGTGGAATGTTTCTGCACCAATGTCTGCATCAATTAATGGAAATATCTTTATTTGTGTAGCCTCAAGGAAAACACAGGTATAACTCACAATATAAAATATAATGGAATATAATGCAGAAAAGGCTCTCAGGCATTCTGCATTAACATGCAGACTTTCAAGCAGGAGAGTGTAACTGATGACGCGGTGCTTTGTATCTGGTTCAACGTCGACTATTTTTGTATAACTGAACCACCAACTACCGCTAATACAACGGAGGTCTGGATCCGGCGCCACGTGACCAGCTGCCGCTGTCCTATTTTCGTAGGATATCATGCATTTTGGTGTACATACATTTTCGTACGAAATCATGCGGACCCGTTCATGGGCTCATTTACTATGTTGTCCTTTTTTGTGTCATTTGTTTAGAGAAGTAACCACTTCAAATGTGCACGTGGCACCTTTTCACATGATTGATACATTAATTAATTATAATAATTTCATAATTTTCATTAGCTCATGTGTGTTTGAGAAAGTTGTCTGATCATGAGCAAAACTGTCTGCACATTCAAATGAAAACTTACCTGTTTTCTATGAGATTTGGAGAATAAATAGTTGTTATAGTTATAAGAAAATAAGTTATATTACAACAATAAAGTTGTAACGTAGAGAGTATAAAGTCACACAGAAAAAGAAATCCACCTGCCGTACTACTCTCTTGATGAGACGAAGTTTAGGGAAGTGGCTGTATGCTGCTCTTGATTGGAGGTGTAAAAACTAAACTATGGCTGAAATACCAACCCGTTCTCTCCCAGCTCGTTAAATGCTGACGCTTGGTCGGTGTCAATCAGCGTCAGAAGCCGATGCAAAAAGCACCCTTTAGCATCTGTATGGGACGCACCGGGCCGAGCAGCGATTGTAAGACGACATAGTATTAAGAGGGAAAGTTGCCTCTGCACCCCCCATTTAGTAGGTATTGGTACAAACCATAGACATAGAATATTCCTAAAGTTACACTGTAAATAATGACTGTGAAATCTCCAGTTATTTCCTTTAGATTTCACAGTTACACTACTGTATATGATTTTTACAGTAGAATGCTGTAATGTTACATTACAACCTTGTTGCCATGACAACATCACAGTAGTCTAAGTATTACAGTTGAAACACACAAAAGTATTACTGTAAAAAAAAATTACAATATAGCCACTATAGTACTGTAAATAGTACAGTAAACTACTGTATTTTTTTATATGTTGTGTTGAATTGTTTTGTATTTTACAATGAATACATACAATACTGTAAATAGAAGTATGGTAGCTTTACTGTAAAAATAATTCACAGTAACTTGCTGGACAATTGTTAAAGTAAGTTACTGTAAATTTTACGTTAAATGTGTTACAGTGTAACCATGCCTTAAATGTTGAAAGTCTAACGTTTTTATTCAGCCTCCCTCCCCATCCCAATCATTTTGTTAGTCCCTAAGTCCAAATAACATCCTTTAACCCTCTGAACCCTAAGGCCATTTTTACAGTTCATTGTCCATCTGGATGTATTTTATAAAAAAGCTTGTAAAACATCAACCCTGTTGTCTACAGTCAAGATATAAACATCATTTTTTCAGGACAAACTGGGTTATTAGAATATTTGGGTTGCAGTGAGGTCACTTGAATGTTAAAAATGGTTGTAGGACCTTAAGGAGAAGAAGGTGAGACAAAGTGAAACGCAATTTTTCTATATTCACCAGTAGTGATGACCACTGCAGATGCAAGCTTATTAGAAACTTTGTTCCATAGGATCACTCTATGGTTTAAAATCATCCTAGACCTTTGAAATGCATCAAAGCGCACACACACACACACAGACACACACACACACACACACACACATGCATTCTATATAAATTGAAAATGGATTCTGTTCTGAAAAGTAGTGTGCGTGGAGAGCAGCACACTGCAGAAACAGAAGCACTCTGCACACTCGGCCAATCAGTGCATGCTCACTTCAGTTCTGCTCTGCTGCCTGGCACACCAATCCAGGGCACATTTTGCAGTCATCTAAGTAATCAGTTAGTACTTCCACCATCTACACACTCCCACAAGCTGCATTTAGGATGAGTGTGCCATTTAGACTTGGAAGAACACAATTAAAATTTAAATGTGAAGCTAAACTCTTTGTGCCTACTTGTGTCACTTACCGTTGTGCAGTGATCACAGCGATGATGAGATGACGAGAAAGCTGTAATTCAGTCTGAATATAAGCGTTTGCTGGAGTTTTTCTTTTTCTTGTTCATCTTGGGACAAGTTGTGGGATTCAACATTTTTTTGCTTAAAAGCAATCAATCTGCAATTATCACAGCATGTCATGTTACTGGTGTCAGGGGAGTGTCTCGCATTTCCCCATTCACTTTTTATTCAACCCATTAGAGAAATTCTCTCAAAATGCATAATGTTTTGCTCACTCAGTCCCAGATGAACTTTATTTAAGACTTTATAAATGGAAAGCAATGAAAGGGAGCTGATATGGACGGAAATTCACGCAGATACAAATATGTTTGGCTTCTAAATTGTGTGCAAACTTCAAGCAAATATCCATTTTCTTCTATGAATTATTGTTGATTTGGCGACACTGGTGATTACTGATGTTAACGGCATGCACATTAAAACAATACAGATTCATAATACCACAGCAGATACATGCCTGCTTTCACAAAACAAAAGAGTTTGCAGAATCAAACCATAAAATCATAGCCATTTTGATTAAATGTTTATGAATAATTGGTCAAAGTACAATACTGAGCGTTTTTTGCTTCATTTCTATACAAAGTGAGAGGATTGGGCATGTCACATTGTTTCAATATAGAAAACAAAAGAACACAATGTTTGACACCCAACACAGTCATCCTTCAAAACACTTAATTCAAGCTTTAAGTCTTCGTTGTCATATGCACAGCAGTAACAGAGAAGTAGTCGTTGGCAATGAAAATTGTAGATGTCAGTCTCTGTCTAACAAATATGTATGAAAACAAAAAGTTAAAAAAATAATGATCTAGGACATGGAATAGTGCAGAAGTTTAAATATAGGGACACAAGAGAACATATAGAAAATGAATAATATATATACTTAGGGTAGGCAGTTATATACTATAAATAACCAATAGGTGAATACATTCAAAGTGCTTCTGATACAAACCCATATATATTCATTTTTGACAGATATTGAACAGTATTTCTGAAAAAATGCTGAAAATTATAGTATCACAAATGGGGTGTCATTGTAGCTGTAAGGTATAAAGTTATGTTCAGGGTACAAACTAGTCATGATTAAATGAAAAAGAATAGTCTTGACCAATAGTATAACAATATATTGTAATATGACTAAACTAAAACAAAGGACGTGGATGCTGAAGTTGAATGCTTGCAAATACCCACTGGATTGGAATATTTTCAACTTTCACAAACCATCTACAAGCTAGGGAATTTGTTACAGAAGAAGGCGGTTTATTACCCCGAAGGTGTCCTGCTTACGTAAAAATCATCACACTCCTAGTTCTCATAACAGCACGCAAATTGGCGTCTCTTAGAGTCCCACTCCTAGAAGTTTCGAGGAGCCTGTGTGTCTTTTGTAGTGGCCTTGAACTGTAAAGCAGAGAACATGTTTTATTCAGATTTTAGACTGAGGTGGAATCGGGTTCCCTCCACTTCCATCTGCAGCTGAAAGATAGCCAGGGATTGATGCACAATCAAGAGCAGAGGGTTTCAGTGTTGTGGAAATCATCTCTCTCTTTCTTTGTCTCTTTTTCTCTCTCTCTCATTATTTCTTTCTGTCCTTCTTCATCCCTGTTGCTCCCAAAAATCAACACTGTTCATGTAGGTTTCTACCGCTTGCCTGCCCATCGTTAACCTCTCTTTCTCCCTCGCACTCACACCACTGTCGATGGCTCCGGCTGAACTAGTTACTTGGGGAAAAGGGGCTGTGAATGTACGCTGATCATGTTGAAAGAACAGAGAATCTAGAGTGTCTATTACCTGAGAGAGAGAGAGGAAAGACAGGGCCTGGGGGGAGGCGGGGGTTGGGGGGTGGTATTGTAAGAGAGGACGAGGAAGGAACATTGAAAAAAAAATTCGAGGAAAAGGAAAAAAAAAAAAAGGTTTTGAGCGAAGAGGAGAGGAGTGCTGTTGTCCCCAGGGACATAATTAGGTCTAAGAAGGCTAATCATTGGACATAAAATACAACCTCTCTTCCTGTATTAACACATAACCTCTTCCCTTTACTGCCAGGAGGGGGGGGGGGGGGCGCACCATAATCATTCTTTCTTTCTTTCTTTCTTTCTTTCTTTCTTTCTTTCTTTCTTTCTGATCTCCACTTATTAGAGAGGGGGTAGAAGAGGGGGCAAGAGAATTATATGGAGGATATGGAGAAAGTGTGAGAAAAAAAAAAAGATTGAAAATAAGTAAACCTATGCATCTGGCAATAAGTAGGCCTCATATGTTCCGTTCTCCTGTTAATGACTTTAGTATGCCGGTTTGGTTCCTGTAGCTCTCTTGCTGTTCTGTTGCGTGGTAGTTACAGTATGAGCCATTTGCCAGCTCACCGGGGGGGTTCTTTAGATCTGTCTCCCAGTGGCCACTTTTGGAAGAAAAAAAAGTCTCGGGTGAGAACATATTTGTAATGATTTAAACATGCAGCGGTTATAAAAGATTCAATTAAAATTTTTGAACTTTCAGTCTTAGTTTTGAACACCCAAGGTTTGATTGAGGAAATGAATTGATTTTAATGATGCATGGATCGGAGATGAGTCAATAATGAAACAATGGTGACCTGAATACTGTTTGCTGTCAGGTCAGCAGAAGAAGGAAAGTGTGTGAACGTGACAGAAATTCATCCAGTGTCTCTTGATAGCAACCTTTGGACTACAACAAGCTCAGCACTCCCATTGTTTCCCCCGCTATCTCTCAGTCTCTGTCTCTGTCTCTCTTCAAATACTTCAATTTCTGGCTGTCCTTCCCACTATCTTACCTCACGCCGACTCCGTGTCCCTTGGTCCCTTGGCCGCGTCTTTCTCCTACTCGTAAAATACAATATTTATCTCAGTCTGTTTGAGTTCACTTACCCTTATCATTGGGTGTGCTCCCCACGGCTCCGAGGTGGCTTAGTCTAGGACTCATTGACATTACATTGGTCATGAAATATGCATATCACGATCAAAGGTGATGGTAAGAGAGATGGCATCTCTACAAGAGCTCACAACCTGGAGTTGATGTGCTCCTTGAGACATGACCGTCTGTGGATCATATCGTGCAAAGCTCCGAAGTTACAAATAAATGACTCGGATTAAACGTCATTTGAGTGGATGTATTTGTGAGGATTCATGTGTATGTGAAAGAGGGAGAGAAAGAGAGGGAGAGACTATCGGTTTATCTATTCTATCACATACACATGTGCTTAATTCCTTGATTTGGGTACTTTGAGCTGGAGGTTAGATGCACTCATCATTTTCTACCTGAGGCCTTGGACACAGAAGCCTGCCAACTCTTTCATTTCCCACATCAAAACATCTCACAAGATGAATAATACATTCGTGGGATGGAAGAATATTAGGTTTAAATCAACAGGATTATAAGCCAGGGAACATCAATATATACATAAATCCGGTGAAAATAGTTTTGTAAAGTTAATAAATAATTTAGTAGACATGTTCAAATGGAAGAGCTGGCATGAAAGGAACGATTTCCCATGGTAGCTCATAGTCCTTTGAAAAAAGTGATGTGTATACAGAATGTTATAGGTAAGAGTTAAGATATTAAAGATCAACTGGAAAGTGTCTACAGCCTTGCTAGCGGTTCTGTCTGGTGTGTATGTGATTGTACGGAATACGGAATGATATCACAAATGACGCATCTTTCCTAACGTAGTAAGGATAACAATGAGCTACAAACTCATTGTCATCAAATCCTCCAACCTGGGGAAATAAAATAAAATAATATCTATTGATTTAATGATTAAATAAGGTAGTGTCCCCAAACTTATTTTTAACAGTAAGTGCTGTAGAAAAACTAAGAGGAGACAAGTTATAATTGAGGTAAGTTTGGAGACATAAGTTGACATGCAGAAGAGGTCTTTTTGATCGACTTTGCTTTGATTTGTCTAAACTTTTCCACTGTGAAAATATTGCCCCACATAGCAAACTGCACCCATCTGTCACATAAGTAAATTCAACTAAAAGCAAAAGGCAGATCTAAATAGTTCTCTGGCAAAGATCTTTAGACAAACAGACACTCCTAACAGTTCTCTGGCAAAGAGCTTTACACAAGCAGACATTCCCATCAGTACATCACAGTTGGAAGTGAAAATGTGGG
>CM057239.1:32906425-32943346 GCA_029931835.1 Etheostoma nigrum
ATTGATATAAAATTTATGTGGATAAAGTTAAAAATGTGGGCGTATCAGCGATGTAAAAAAGTGGTTCGCTCTGCATTTTGCTCAGAAATGTGGACGATGTTTAACATGGCGGTGAATGGAGAAAGATCCTGAACGCTTGTCATTTGAAAGCTCGCTGAGCGAAAAGTATAATTCATATCGCAAGAATGAGCACATTGACAGAAACTAGACAAGAATACCTACGTGTTGATGTATAAATTGTCCATGACAATTTAGAATTGTTGGCGTGGGAGCAAGTTATAGAAAACGGAGTAAGATAATTTTTTTCGAAGCCCTTCACTCTAGTGATGTCACTCCTCACTCTGCCTCACGCAATACACACTCATTATAAAGGCAGAAAATCATAAAATTTACACTATGCTTAAACAGCTTTTTCACATAAACTGTAAAATATATCAATCTGAAAAGCACAAGTCGGATAGCTGAAAAGTTTGTGAATGTTTTAAAGTTTGAACCACGTCTGTAGAAGAAAGTATGAAGGAGCTGAAACTTTTGGGAGCAGAAGAAGATTTGAAGGATTTTAAGCTTGCTCTCATTGACTTTAATGTTAAAAAAAATTGTTTAAAAGCTTAATATTTGAAAAAGTATAAATAGTAGAAAAATAGTAGAAGAAGGCCCATCATCTGCTGAAAGAGCTGAAGATTGTAAAAGTTGAACGGTTTAAATAGCAGAAAGTATGCAGAAGTTAGAGAGAGCCAAAAAACATACGGAATAAGTAAGAATAAAGAAAGAACCGAATAACAATAGTTATTCGGTTTTTTTCTAGACAACTAGAAAATGCATTTCCTGCAGAAAATGCGTGGGAATGCTGAATGGCTGAATTACTAAAACTAACCTGGTTTAATAGCTTAAATCAGTAAAAGTTGTAGAAAAAATTTAAACGCTAAGCTAAACTGGAAAAATAGCTTAAATCAGTAAAATTTGTAGAAAATATTGAAATGCTGAAGCTAAACTGGAGAAAAAGCTTAAATCAGTAAGAAGATGTTGAAGTAGTGAGAAAATTTGAAAATGCTGAATAGCTGAATTGCTAAAGCTAACCTGAATAAATGGCTTAAATCAGTAAGAAGAAGCTTAAGTTGTAAAAATAGTTGAAACAGTAGGAATGGTTTTAATGAAGTTGAATAACACCACTACACCATAAAGAGCTAGAGCTAGATTTTAAAAGTTGAATGGTTTTAATAACTTAAAGTCTGCAGAAGATACAGACAACCAAAAAACGTACGGAATAATAAATGATCATTACAGGGTTAAAAGCCTTTTTAACACTATGTGATGAGAGCTGTGGGATTTGAACCCAGGCCTCTGGCACGAAGGGCATGTCACATAACCACTGCGCCACCACTTTAATAATTTCTGGAAAAGCTATAAACTGGGCTATAGTGATAGCCCTAGTAAACTTGTATTCATGGGGCATACAGTACATTGGTTGAGGTATCACTGTGGGAATCGAACCCAGGTCTCCCACATGAAGGGAATGTGTCATAGAAAAAGGGGACAATTCCGGTGATTACGGTAAGCGTACCTGACTCATTTCCGTTTCCAGTGCTTGTGTGTTGCTGCTCACTAAATACCAGTTCTGTTTGTTAGATTTGCTATTACAGCGGCTAACTGTCCACTAAACAGTTGTTCTTATAGTAGTTCTGCCTAAGCACTCACAGATATTTTCATTTTTAAGCGACTTTCGTTAAATAACAGCTGTTTTTAACGCTTGGTAGCTAACGCTACCGTACTTTAGCTTAGCTGCTAGCAACTTTAGCTTAGCAGTTAGCCATGTTGTCTCCCTCTCCTACTTTCTCTTGCTCGGTGTGTGCGATGTTTAGTTACTCCTCTGCATCCTTTAGCGACAATGGTATGTGTAACAAGTGTAGTTTATTTATGGACGTGGAGGCGAGGCTTAGTGAGTTAGAAGTCCAGATCCGCACCATGATAGATCAGTCGTTAGCTACTGTAGCTAGCCACCCCCCGGTAGCCGGTGCGGGCCGGCCTGAGTCTGAGTTAGCCTCTGGTAGCCGTCCCCCGGCAGCTCCTGAGCAGCCAGGAAAAGGTTCCTGGGTGACTGTTCGTGGCAAAAGTAGTCGTAAGCTTTCAAAGGCCACCGACCTCCAGCAGCCTGTTAGCGTTTCTAACAGGTTCTCCCCACTCAGCGACACACCCGCTGAGAAACCAACTCTGGTTATCGGCAGCTCCATTTTGAGAAACGTGAAGTTAGCAAAGCCAGCAGCCATAGTTAAATGCATCCCGGGGGCTAGAGCGGGCGACGTTGAGTCTTATTTGAAACTGCTGGCTAAGGATAAACGTAAATACAGTAAGATTGTTATTCACGTTGGCGTTAATGACTCCCGGTTACGCCAAACGGAGGTTACCAAGATTAATGTTGAATCGGTGTGTACATACGCAAAGTCAATGTCGGAAACCGTAGTTTTCTCTGGACCCCTGCCAAATCTAACCAGCGATGACATGTATAGCCGCATGTCATCATTTCGCCGCTGGCTGTCGAGGTGGTGTCCAGATAATGATGTGGGCTTTGTGGATCACTGGCAGTCTTTCTGGGGAAGACCTGGTCTGATTCGGAGGGACGGCATTCATCCCACTTGGGATTGAGCAGCTCTCATTTCGAGAAATCTTGACGAGTTTATTAGTGGACCTAATCCCTGACAATCCAGAGTTGGGACCAGGAGGCAGACTCGCAGTCTGACACACTTCTCTGCTCCTCCATTCCAGGGGTTACCTAGTCACAACCCCATAGTGACGGTGTCTGCCCCCCGACCATTGAAGTTATTTAAATCAAAGGTAAACAGAAGAGGAGCTGTGCATGAAAACCTCATAGCAATTAAAACCACAAGTGCAATAGTGCAAAAGAATAGGAGAATTAAATGTGGACTCTTAAACATCAGATCCCTCTCTTCTAAAGGTGTACTAGTAAATGAATTAATATCAGATTCTAATATTGATTTATTTTGTCTTACTGAAACCTGGCTGGGTGATGGAGAATATGTTAGTCTAAATGAATCCACCCCCCCCAGTCATATTAATACTCACATTCCTCGAGGCACAGGCCGAGGAGGTGGAGTTGCAGCCATCTTTGACTCTAGTCTAATAATCAGCTCTAAACCTAAACTAAATTATAACTCATTTGAAAGTCTTGTTCTTAGTCTTTCACACCCAAGTTGGAAATCACTGCAACCAGTTCTATTTGTTATAGTGTACCGAGCACCTGGTCCATACTCTGAATTCTTATCTGAATTTGCAGAGTTCTTGTCAAATTTAGTGCTAAAAACGGACAAAGTTCTTATTGTAGGGGATTTTAATATTCATGTGGACGATGAGAATGACAGCCTTAGTACTGCGTTTATCTCTCTATTAGATTCGATTGGCTTCTCTCAAAGTGTTCATAAACCGACTCACCGTTTTGGCCACACCCTCGATCTTGTTCTGGTCTATGGTGTTGAAATTGAACATTTAATAGTGTTCCCACAGAATCCATTTTTATCTGACCACTGTTTGATAACTTTTGAGTTTATACTGCTGAACTACACGCCATTAGGCAAAACCTGCTTTACAAGATGTCTATCTGATAGTGCTGTAGCTAAATTTAAGAATGTGATTCCATTACCATTTAATTCATTACCAAGTCACAAAGTAACGGAGGACTCCTATGCTAATTTCAGTCCCTCCCAAATAGATCATTTTGTTGATAGTGCAGCAGGCTCGCTGCGAATGACACTTGACTCAGTTGCCCCTCTAAAAAAGAAGATAATAAAACAAAGACGGTTAGCTCCATGGTATAACACTGAAACTCGCAAATTAAAGCAAATATCGCGGAAACTTGAGAAGATTTGGCGTTCCACTAAATTGGAAAATTCTCGTTTAATTTGGCAAGATAGTCTTCAAACTTATAGGAAGGCCCTCCGTAATGCCAGAACTGCGTACTACTCGTCATTAATAGAGGAAAATAGGAACAACCCCAGGTTTCTTTTCAGTACTGTAGCCAGGCTAGCGGAAGGTCACAGCTCTACTGAGCCAAGTATTCCCATAGCTCTTAGTAGTAACGACTTCATGAGATTCTTCAATGATAAAATTATAACTATTAGAAGCAAAATCCACCAAGACCTGCCTTTAACTGGCACTGACTTATCTCTAAACTCAGGAACCTTAGAAACAGTTGTAAAACCAGATATATGTTTAGACTGCTTTGCTTCACTTGATCTTTATCAATTTAATTCAATTATTTCTTCAGCTAAACCATCAACCTGCCTCTTAGACCCCATCCCGACTAGGCTACTTAAAGAGGTTTTACCCTTAGTCAACACTTCTCTATTAGATATAACCAATCTGTCTTTATTAACAGGCTATGTACCACAGCACTTTAAAGTAGCTGTTATTAAACCTCTTCTGAAAAAGCCCAACCTTGATCCAGAAGTTCTAGCCAACTATAGACCTATATCCAATCTTCCATTTCTCTCTAAGATTCTTGAGAAAGCAGTCGCTAAACAGCTATGTGATTTTCTGCATAGCAACAGCTTATTTGAGGATTTTCAGTCAGGATTTAGAGCTCATCATAGCACAGAGACAGCACTTGTGAAAATTACTAATGACCTCCTGATTGCATCAGACAAAGGACTTATCTCTGTACTGGTGTTATTAGATCTTAGTGCTGCATTTGATACCATTGACCATCATATCTTATTACAGAGATTGGAACATTTCATTGGTATTAAAGGGACTGCTCTGAGCTGGTTTAAGTCTTATTTATCAGATCGATCTCAGTTTGTTCATGTTAACGATGAATCCTCTGTGCACGCCAAAGTTAGTTATGGAGTCCCACAAGGATCTGTTCTAGGTCCAATCCTGTTCACTTTATATATGCTTCCTTTAGGCAATATTATCAGGAAGCACTCCATACATTTTCATTGTTATGCAGATGATACTCAATTATATCTATCAATCAAACCGGATGAAACTAATCAGTTAGCTAAACTTCAAATGTGCCTTCAGGATATTAAAACCTGGATGAGCTGTAATTTTCTAATGTTAAACTCAGATAAAACTGAAGTTATTGTTCTGGGGTCCAAGCACCTCCGTGACGCACTATCCAAAGAGATAGTTACTCTGGATGGCATCTCCCTGGCCTCCAGCACCACTGTGAGGAATCTTGGAGTTATCTTTGATCAGGACATGTCCTTTAATTTCCACATAAAGCAAATTTCAAGGATCTCCTTTTTTCACCTACGTAATATTGCAAAAATCAGGAATATTCTGTCTAAAAATGATGCAGAAAAACTAGTCCATGCATTTGTTACTTCTAGGCTGGATTACTGCAATTCTTTATTATCAGGCTGCTCAAAAAAGTCCATAAAGACTCTTCAGCTGATCCAGAATGCTGCAGCGCGTGTTCTGACAGGAACCAAGAAAAGAGATCACATCTCTCCTGTTTTAGCTTCTCTGCATTGGCTTCCTGTAAAATCCAGAATAGAGTTTAAAATCCTTCTTCTCACCTACAAAGCTCTTCATGGTCAGGCACCATCTTATCTTAAAGAGCTCATAGTACCTTACAACCTCTCCTGTGGAACCAGGTTCCAGTCTGGGTTCGGGAGGCAGACACCGTCTCCACATTTAAGAGTAGGCTTAAGACTATCCTTTTTGATAAAGCTTATAGTTAGGGCATATATAGTAATATGCCCTACCTTAACCTACGTTTGTATCTTATCCCCCTCTCTGACCTTCCTGACTAACCCCCATTTTCTCTCCCCCTACCCTAACCAGGGTTTGTATCCCATCCCCCACTTTGATCTTAACTCTATCTTTCTCTCCCCTACCCTAACCCGGGTCTGTATCCTTCCCCTACTTTGACCTTCCTGCCCTTAGCCCTGACCCTCATGACCTTGGCCCTGGGTGTCTCTCCCCCTACCCTAGCCATGGGAGGGTTTGGGGAGAGTTGTGGCCTGGCCAGGCTCCTCTCTTTACACTGTCTCTCCTGGTTATGCTGTAATAGTTTTAGACAGCTGGGAACTTCCTGTGACATACCTAGTTCCTGTCTCCTCTATTTTTCTATCTTTCCAATTATGTGCATCCATGTCCCAGAAATGCTTGTTACTAACCTAGCTCTGGGGAGTCATTCCCCGGAGTCCTCATGTTCTTTTTCCCCCAGCATATTTCCTCGGATCAGGGAGGCTCCAAAATCAAGGTTGCAGCTGTCGCCATGGTCCCGCTACACGCTCTGCGATGCCATGTTCCTCCTGCTACACTCTGCTATGCCGACTACAAAGGACTACTAACAACTACTATTTTTTTTTTGGGGATTGTAATTGCCACTTTTCATTCTAACCCCAACCGGCCCGTCAGACACCACCTACCAAGATCCTGGGTCTGACCGAGGTTTCTGCCTAAAAGGAAGTTTTTCCTCGCCACTGTCGCACTGTTGCTTGCTCTGGAGGACACTGTTGGGTCCTTGTGAATTCTGGAGTGTGGTCTAGACCTACTCTATCTGTAAAGTGTCTTGAGATAACTCTTGTTGTGAATTGATACTATAAATAAATTGAAATTGAATTGAAATTAACAATACAGTAAGATTGAAGGAAAAAAAAGACCTGCTATAAACAAACAGTGACACTAACCTAGTTAGTGTAGCAAGAAAACCACCTAATACTGAACAGGTAGAGAATTAAGGCTGGTGAGTCCACAAAGGAATAACAGAACAAAAATCTGAAAAGCTACTAGAGCTCACCCAGAAATCAAAGTCTTGACATAGTCGCTGGCTTTATCCGCAGAAACAAAGTCCCTCTCAACACTGTCGTATGTGATGCGAAGTCGCGCAGGATAAATCAGACCATAGCGAGCACCGACAATGCCACGAAGTTGGCGTCTGACCTCGTTGAAGGCAGCCCGAGCCCGAGCTACCTTGGCAGTGTGATCCGGGAAGAGTGAGACGGTCAAGTCTCTGACTTTAATCTGTCGGAGCTCTCTAGCGCGGCGCAAAATGTCAACACAGTCACTGTAATAATGAAATCTGCACACAATGGCTCGCGGACAATCCCCAGGCTTGGGTTTGGGTTGGAGGGTCCGGTGGGACCTGTCCAAAAGCAGCTCCTTTTCCAGATTGAACGCTTCCTTCAGTAAGGCGGCTACAGCAGCAGTGGTACAGGTGTCAGGACCCTCCGGTACTCCCACTATCCTAACGTTGTTACGCCGTGATCTGGACTCCAAGTCTTCACATTTATTTTCCAGCTTGACCACGGTAGCTGAGAGGCACTCGATAGTAGGGATGTAACAATATCAAAATCTCACGGTATGATACAATTTCGATATTGACCTCACGGTACGATATTTATTGTGATATTGTGGAAAAGCTCACGGTATTGTTAAATAGCTCACGATAGTGTTTGTGATGTTAATAGCAAAAAAATACAGACATTTTTTCTGCTTTTGCCAGTCAATTTATTGTTGTATTTATGGATCATTACAACATAAAACGCTGATCACATAGTGCTTTTAAAGTGCAAGTTGTAGTCAGGAACATCAATATTCTGTTGATTCTTCTGTGCAATGTTCAAGTTAAGAAGCAACTAGAACAATTGTAAACAATAGGGAATTCCCTTTAAGTGCAAACAAATATCAAGTTAAGTCAGGTTTAAATGTGCAAGGAAAATAAAAGCAGCCTTTTAAAACTGGTATTTAGGAACATAACTTAAACTTAAATAAAATAGTCAGTCAAAAAGCCTTTTAAAAAAACACTGACCTATTAGTTAGCTTAGGTTCACGTTTTTCATCATATTTCGCATATTGCTTGTGTTTCCCGTGTTGTATCGCAGTTTAAGTGGCAGTGCTTGCATATAGTCCATTGTCTGTCCACCACCTTCTCTCCTTTAGCGTTTTTTGACACGGCGAAACCAAAATGTTTCCAGACATCTGACTTAAAAGCTGCAGGGGCTGGCACAATCTCAACTTTGGGGTTGTTGTTGTTTTCATCCTTACAAGTATCGCTGTCGGCCATGCTGGCTTGCTGTGAGCTTGTGTGGACAGCGTGCCGCGTGCAATCCTATTGGTTTAAGAACTGTTGGTATGACGACGCAGCGCAAAGGATCATGGTCTATGTAGTTAACAATGATTTGTTCCGCGGGACTGTTTATTCCTCTTGCTTTTTGACGGACACCTGTCCTTTTATTATTGTAACCCAACCACGACGATATCGAGACACGTTTACCACCGCGATAGCGCGATAACGTCAATATCGTTACATCCCTACTCGATAGTAGTTTTCATCCCGGCGATGTCATCGGAGCACTCGCTAAGTGCGTGCTCCATCTCTCCAACCGTACCTTTTAGCTTGGATATGCTAGCATCGGTAGCAACTTTATCATTCGCCAGCTGTGACTTCACCGTTTGCAGGTCGAGCTTGATAGTAGACAACGCATCCCCGAGAGTATCCTGGAGTTCGTTTTTAAAAATATCAGCAATATCTTTCCTCATCGAGGCCAGCAAGTCGAGCTTTAGGGCAGCGATGTCAAGGCTAGCGTGCGTCGAGGCGGCCTCTGCAGCAACAGATGGCTCACTCGAGGATGTGGTTGCGGTTTGAGGACCAGGCCGCAGTTGTGTCTGAATAGTATTGCGAGTTTTAGAGTTCTTTCCAGCCATCTTACGCAGTCCAGAGTTAACTTTCCCAACAAAATGCACTGCGGAGTAAGACAATACTAAATATGTGAAAAAAAAGTGCAGATGAGTTACAATTTTAATCGAAATCGGCAGGAGCTTCCAAACTCACGTCCTACTCCATTAACGCTCAGCAGCGCCCCCCCCCCCCGGAGTAACAATTCTAAGCAATAATCCATACCATGGTCCTGAAGTCAACCAGGAGAGGAAATCTCCGCTAACTACATTGTCTGCCTCAGCAGCATCTCTAAGAGCAGTCAAATTAAGAATGGCTTGCTGAATGATACCTGCATCTTTGTCATTATCTGGGATAAATGCGCAACACGTAGTACCAATAAGCTCACACACACCTCCTTGTGATGCCGTCAATTGGTCTAACACCAGCCTATTTTGTAGGGCGATCAATCTTATAGCGGTTAATTCTTCGCGTATTTTTGACAGGGCTGTTACGGTAGAATTCATGAACAGCCCTACTCGGTAACTGATTGTTTTCATTCTCAGCTCAACTTTACCCACCCCTACCCACGGGAAAAGTGCATGCAAAACCTTTTGGCCATCAGACCACAGCTTGTGATCTTTGGGGACATCCGATCCCCATACGCTGTCATGGTGTTCAAAAGCACTACGTTTAGCACGTGGACGGTGGCGGAGCGTTACCATGTATGAGTGATCTGCCGGTTCTACTAGAGCGCAACGACCTTCCCATCCCACCGGTAAATCTAGGAACATGTAGGAGCCACACAGCCAATTGACACCTAGCTGGCCATATGCTCCCAATGCATCAGGGGCCTGGAAATAGGGCACACAAGTCGTACCAGGTGTTGCCTGGGTGGCGTTCAACGTGCCATTGGGCAGTGGTGTACAGGGGGTGTAGACCACGGTGCAATGCACTCGGGAGACCTCTCCCATTTGCACCGGTTCTCCAGGCGGTATGCGGACATGATTCTCATAGCATGTATGTATATATGGTACCTGGGGGTATGTGGACAGGACCATAAAGGGGACCATATGTCTCCGTTAAACGGAGTTCCTACGAACTTGGTGAAGTCCAATTTGAATATATTCAATGGCGGGGGCATTTGCCAATTCATGGTCCTGTTCATCAGATAGGGGGTTAAGGCGGAGGGTAGCGCGTGTGGGAAGATGGTGCTGGCGTTGACGGGTTTCGGGACCACATACGGGTTGTGGGCGGCGATTGGCATACGTGTGCATACATAACAGTTTTTGTGGTTCTCAGATCTGGTTACATATTTAGCATAGCGATACCATAGGTTCAAATCAAAGGACGAATTGTAAATCACGTCATAGTCTTTCATGGCTTCGTCGATGAGCATACGGTTTCCATGTGAAACCTTTCGTTGTGGTCCCTTGGTCGCTGTCAGCGACACGCAGAGGACCAGTAGGACAGAACAAACCCATCCCTTGAGTTCACCCATAGCTGGAGTATAGAGTCACAGTTGGTTTCTTCTTCTTCAGCGGACAAAGGTTTTGATACCGTCTGACCTCCAGCCTATTCGGGGTGTGGGAATGGAATGATCTTTTTACAGTGACTTTGATGTACCCACGTGGATTGTTCAGCAATCTTTACAGCTGTGGGCGTGGTGATGAGCACAGTGTACGGCCCCTCCCACTTTGGTGATGACCAGCACTTCCTCTTTATCACTTTTATCAGCACTTGGTCACCTGGCTGGAGTCTCTGCACCTGGGGAGACAGAGGGGGAGAGATAGGCAGATCACATGCACTTTGAATAGTCCTATCTCTAAACACTTTGCACATCCACCCTGCTAAAAGGGCTCCTGGGTCATCACTTTTCTCTGCCCAGGGGACCCCTTCCCACAAAGGTAAAATAAATGGCCTGCCATGAACCACTTCAAAAGGTGTCAGTCCTGTCGTGTTTGGTGTAATTCTCATGTACAACTCTACTAGGGGAAGACACTCTGGCCATGGCTTTCCTGTCTGATCCATAGTTTTCTTTAGCCTATTTTTTACTGTGCCGTTGGTCCTCTCGACCAATCCGGCACTTTGGGGGTGGTAGGAACAGTGTCTCTTCAGTTCTATGCCTAGGTGTTGTCCTAGCAATGTTACTGTCTCATTTACAAAATGTGGGCCATTATCACTCCAAATTATTCTTGGGATGCCATACTGTGGTATTACCGTTTTAGCGAGTGTTTTGGCTACAGTGATGGCATCTGCTTTTCGTGAGGGTGCTATTATTACCCATTTAGAGAAGGAATCTACCAGGACTAAACAGTACTTCGGTTTAGCTCCTATTTGCACCCTCTACAAACAAAATGTTTTTTAAGTAAGAATTTAATCCCTTGAAGGTGTGAAACACCTTCTGTACCATTCCCCGCTGTTGAGACATGGCTCTTTGCCATGGCTCATCCTAGCTACCATAAGATACAAATTTCTAGGCAAGCAGGGCTTGTCATCTTTCTTTTCCTTTTTTTCTTTTTCACCCTGCCTCGTCCTGTGCCTGAATGGAGCATTCTCAAGACTTTCCGTTTGCTGCTCTGAGAGTGCGCGTTCCTGTTCCACAGAAGGAGAGGAGTAGAGAGGGGAGGGGCTCGGGGGCGCGCTTGGCTCTGGCTGTCTAGGCTGGTATCTCTGTCTTTCTCTGACTTTCTGTGTATTTCTGTGTATTTCTCTGACTTTATTCTTCTGAGGTCAAAGATCTTTCCCTAAAATCCACTGTCTGTACAAATGTTGTGGATGACATTAGCTCTTCTTTTAGGTGAGTAAAAGCTTTTCTTTCCGCCTCATTGTTCCATCTTATTCTGTCAGTCAAGGCCATAGGCGTGTTAGATAAGGTCTTATAGCTCTTGTGTTTTTAGTGTGTCTAACAATGTGTGGGTGCTCTGGACTGTACTGCTTGTTTTGGAAGTTTCTGTTCAGCGAGGGAGGAATTTGTCGCAAAGTAGAGACCTTGTTGAAACAAAACAAACAAAAATGACAAGAACTGTACTTCACAACAAACAGAGTCACAGAGTGACCCCACAGCTCTGTGCTCGCATAACACATGACTGCTCCCTATATCCCGTTTGCCCCAACAGAAACCAGACCATGTTTGGAAAACACTCTAACCTTAAACAAAACACTTCATCCTTTTTTTTCAGGCGTCTAGGAGCCAGAGCTGTCCCTGTGCACCCGCCTAGTGCGTCAAAAAATGACTGTAGCTGTCATTCAATCTTAGAAGTTAGAAATTTATCTCGTCTGTAGATTGGTTCAGGTATTAACCTACAGTTTGGTTCAGGTATTAACCTACAGTTTGGTTCAGGTTCTAACCTACAGTTTGGGCAAGTTGACCGTTGCATATCTCTTGAGGCGCCTGCTTTTCGTTGCCATTTGCTCACAGTGGAGAATTGCAGAGTCATAACATTACTAGCTGTCTCTAGACGCCGGAGGCCCTATTCTAGGATCTATCTTTAGGAGGCACATGTTTCAGAGGCACCTACAATGTAGAACCACTTGATAAATGAACAATTAACTAAAAGAAAATATTGTCTATGTGATTTTCCCATTACAGGCTTTAGTTACAGTTGTGCTCATAAGTTTACATACCCATAATAAAATTGGCTAAAAAGAGGAATAAAAAAATCATCTTTTGGAAATTGATCTTAATGCTTTAATTAAACAATTATGTAATATCCAACCTTTTAGGACACCAGTTTTCTTTGTGGATAAATAATGTATTGTGAATAAATAAATATTCTTCCTTAAAATACAGGGGGCATAAGTATACATACCCCTATGTTAAATTCCCATAGAGGCAGGCAGATTTTTATTATTAAAGGCCAGTCATTTCATGGAACAGGATACTATGCATCCTGATAAAATTCCCTTGGCCTTTGGAATTAAAATAGCCCCATATCATCATATACACTTCACCATAGCTAGAGATTGGCATGGTTCTATTTCAGTTAGACTAATAGTCGGTTTGATTTGCATTGAGAGATGATTTTATGGAAAGTATCCCATGCCAATCTCTAGGTATGGTGAAGTGTATATGATGATATGGGGCTATTTCAATTCCAAAGGCCAAGGGAATTTTATCAGGATGCATAGTATCCTGTTCCATGAAATGACTGGCCTTTAATAATAAAAATCTGCCTGCCTCTATGGGAATTTAACATAGGGGTATGTATACTTATGCCCCCTGTATTTTAAGGAAGAATATTTATTTATTCACAATACATTATTTATCCACAAAGAAAACTGGTGTCCTTAAAGGTTGGATATTACATAATTGTTTAATTAAAGCATTAAGATCAATTTCCAAAAGATGATTTTTTTATTCCTCTTTTTAGCCAATTTTATTATGGGTATGTAAACTTATGAGCACAACTGTACCTGTCATATATCTTGAATCAAGCGCCAATGAACCTTATCAGCCTTTTTTACTGGGAAAATTGGTGTATCACATGGCGAGTCGGGACATTCTCTGATTAGTCCTGCTTCTAGTAACTCTCTAATTATAGGTGCAATGTCTCTCTCTGCCTCTGGTTTGAGTGGGCATTGTCTCACCCTGGGCTGCCAGTCTGGCCTTGTTTTTGTTTTTTGTTGTTACCTGTGGCAGCTTTCATCAGGCCTACATCGGCAGGCCCTTTAGTCCATAAACATTAAAGGACCCCTGCTAGGTCCTGTACATCTCTCCAGGCCCGGCCCTAAACAATTTGGTGCCCTAGGCAAGATTTTAGGTGGCGCCCCCTTGCATCACTGTACAGTACTTGCATGTCTGCTAGTGTACATATACTCACAAGAAACTAAAAAGCTTTGTCTTAGACATTTTTTATTTACATAAAACAATATTCACATTAAAAAAACTTAAAAATAATGAAAGAAACAAAACAAATGAACTCAATATCTGAAATACAATATAAATAGCTTATATAAAGTATTAAATTAAAATACTACCAAAAAAGTTTAAACAAGTGACATTAACGTAAATACAATATAAATAACCTATAGAAAGTACTACATTTAATTACTCCCAAAAAAAGTGTAAACAAGTGACATTAACGTAAATACAATATAAATAACCTATAGAAAGTATTACATTTAAATACTCCCAAAAAAGTGTAAACAAGTGACATTAAATTAAATACAATATAAATATGGCACTGTGCAAAGTAAGAAATCAAAGAAATGAGTAGGCACAAAAAATACAAGCATTTAAAAAAAAAAACATGAAAATATGATCTTATGAATAGCTCTTCTGGTCATTTTAGTCTGCCTTAACTTGAATTACTTCAAAAACTGTATGCCACCATTTTTCTCACATCCTTACTCTCACATGACTACAGCTTTACTCTCCTGGATTTTCTTGAAGCAAAATCATCTACAACATCATCATATGACAACTGATTTGAGACCACATGATTAATGCTTATGATGGAAAGTCCACTGATACGTTCTTGCATCATAGTAGATCTCAGGTAAGTTTTGATCAGTTTAAGCTTGGAAAAGCTTCTTTCAGGAGCAGCAACCGTAACAGGAAGAGTGGCAGAGATTCTTAAAGCAACCCACATGTTGGGGTAAATTTCTGCTAGCTTCTTCTCATGCAGGAAGGCTAAAAGTTCCAAGTTTGTCATATTTGTTGATGGCAATGGTGGGAAATTTTGCATTTCCCTTGTAAGTTCTGCACCATCAATGTCCTTCTGGCTGTCCTGGGTCAGAGCAGTACTTAGGGTCTGACACTTTTGTAGCAGCTCATTTTCTTCTAAGTTGGGGAAATCGAGGAGCACACCAAACATGTTATTCACGTCTCCAAGATTCTGAAATCTTTCATCAAGTGAAGAAATGGCAGTATCCATGACTACATTAAAAAATGTGGTTTCCATTTTTTGTAGTGCATCTTGAAAGGGCTCATCTGGAGACTCATAGCCAAAGTGAGTTTTTGTGGTTCTCAATCGCTTTTTTTTTAGTTCAGCCTCCACATTCATGTCTTCACACATCTCCTTTGCTATTGTCTGTGCATCAGAAAATCCAGTGTTTCTGTAACTGGTGAGGGAATCTCTTGTTTTCCTCAGCAAGTCGACAGCTACGTCAAGCTGCATGGAGGGTGACTGCATCAGTTTACTGACATACTGGATTTTGCAGAGAACGTCATACCATATGGCTGTACAAATGCAAAAGCGAAATGAGCCAATCTCCTCAGCTAAAGACTGGGCTTCAACTCTCACCACAGGGTCTGTAGTTTTTCCCCTCACCTCCAGAAGAGCCTCTCGGATTTGCCCAGCCTGATACCTTACTGCCTCAACGCTTTTTATCCTGCTTTCCCATCTGGTCTCAGTCCATGATTTTAGAGTGATTTTCACATATTTTAAGAGGACATCCCACCTTTGGGAGGAGGCTGAGAAGAGCTTAAATAATTTTGTCAAATGCTCAAAGTAGCTAAGGGCATCTGGTGAGCTTTTTGCAGCATCAGCTACTACCAGATTTAAAGTGTGGGCACCACATGGGACATAAAACACTCTTGAGTTCAGCTGAAGTAACTTTGCCTGAAAACCTTTATTTTTTCCCTTCATATTGGCGCTGTTGTCATAGGACTGGCCTCTGCAGTCCTCAAATGGGATGTTAAGTTCCTCTAGCCTTTTTAGGATTAGAGATGACAAATGTTCTCCAGTTGACCGCTCTGCCACCAGAAAGCCTAAGAAATGCTCTTTTACCTGAGGAATGTCTTCTTGTGACACTATCCTGACTATGACAGAGAGCTGTTCCTTATGACTCAGATCAGGTGTGCAGTCTAAAATGATGGAGAAATATTTGGAAATTTTGATCTCTGTCACAATCTGTTGTATTATTTTAGAACTGATGGAGTCAATCAGTTCATTTTGAATTGTTTTGCCAAGATAATGTACATGACGGCCAGCTCCACTTTCCACCCTACTGACATGCTGCTTCATCACTGGATCAAATCTGGCCAGGAGCTCCACCTCTTTCAGAAAATTTCCATTGTCTGGTTTATTTAATGTGTCTGTGGAACCCCTAAAAGCCATGTTTCTTTCAGCTAAGGACTGAATTATTGCCACCAATCGGTGTAGAACATCACGCCACCTTTTTCTCTCAGCCTCAACAAGTGCCATCTCTTGTTTATCTATCATAATCCCCTTTGCAAACCGGACCTCCAAGTCCTTCCATGTTGCCATGTGAGCATTATGCTCCTGGCTATCCTCATGGACCTTGAGCAAGTGACTTGCATTTTTCCAGTCTTTTAGTCCTTCCCTGTTAAGTTTGTACTCTCTTTTAGAGAAAAGTTTGCAACAGAAGCAGTGCAAGCTATCGTCTTTTTTAGAGTACATAAGCCAGCTTTTTCTGACTTTTTCTCCATTGATTAAGAGTCTGTTAAAATAGTCATGCTGACACCTTCGTCCGTCTTTTGTTTTAGGGAATGTAAAGCTATTTTCTACTTGAAATGGACCTCTGTGAACCAACTCTGTTCGTACCTTATCAGTTAAAGGATGTAGCCAGTCAGCCGGGTCTACTGGAGCAACAGGAGGGGCACTTGATGCTGCTTCTTCAGTGCTGGGTTGTGCTGCTGAGGTGGAGGCAACAGGAGGGGCACTTGATGCTGCTTCTTCAGTGCTGGGTTGTGCTGCTGAGGTGGAGGCAACAGGAGGGGCACTTGATGCTGCTTCTTCAGTGCTGGGTTGTGCTGCTGAGGTGGAGGCAACAGGAGGGGCACTTGATACTGCTTCTTCAGTGCTGGGTTGTGCTGCTGAGGTGAGATGATTTGCAGGGGTTTGACTAAGAAACCTCAGCAGTGCATCTGAAGACAAAAGAGGAATATGTGACCCCAGTCTAATAATAAACACATTATTTCAAGAATAAAGTAAAATTAAATAAAATAATATAAACAAAAAAGAGATGCATGCATGATGTACACTATTGTTTATAATATACAATATAAATTTTGGATTAGAAAAATTATTACTGTAATTTATTGTTATTACAGTGAAATGCTAATTAGAATAATGCAATGGATCGGTAAACTGCAGAATAATATACTATAGCATGTGGGAATGCTAACTTTGCTGTAACATTAATGATGTACACTTTAACACTAACATAGTTTAACATGATGAACACACTTAAGATAATATGAGCTATAACACAGCTAATAGCTAGGCTTATAAGTATGAAAAATTAATAGTATTTTGAACGACTATTACCACCTGGGAAAAGGTAAAATAACCATGTCAATGCAATTAACATTATAATATCTGCTTAATAAATCTAATATACACATTTGCCTGAGGATGGCAAGAGGGGGGGCATTTAAATCACTATTTTCCAACAACTGGGCCCTTCCATAACATTAACTGATGTTAAAACTAACAGATAGCGCTCGCTATTTATTGATTAGCCAACTATGTCATGCTAACGGCTAATGCTATTATCGATCATTGTTCTGCAACAGCAAAATAATATCATTATCATCATCACCTTTACTGTAACATTACCTCTGTCTTTGTCACGTTTTTCCTCCTCTTCTTTTCTTTTTTTCCTCCCCTGGGCACCAGACAGTTTAGGACGCTTTGACATTATTAGATGCAGGTAAAAGAAGTCGGGCTTATTTTGTTTTTAATTAAGGTGACGTTATAGGTACAGCACAGGCCGGGCGCCCCCTGGTGGTTTGCGACCTTAGCATTTGCCTATACTGCCTAAGCCGCAGACCGGCCCTGCATCTCTCTCACTCAGACATATGGATGTATATCATTGGTCAGTTTTGCGTAGGTTGGGTGTGGTAAGCACCTCCCACCCCAGTTGATATCTGTACGTTTCACTGGAGGGGCTGTATGCCAACCCTGGGTCATCAACTGGCCCTTAGTCATCTGCTCTTTGAACTTTGAGTGCCACTTCTCCCAAATCTTTCCATCTCATATCATATGTTTTTGCTAGTGAAACGTGTGGCACTTGACTGGAAATAAAAATAAAAATAAAATAAACTTAGTCTTCTCAAAACAGTGGCAATTCATGTACTCTGGCTCATTCTTCTTGAGCAATTTCAAATATATATATATATATGTATGCATATATCTCCATATACAGTGGGTACGGAAAGTATTCAGACCCCTTTAAATTTTTCACTCTTTGTTTCATTGCAGCCATTTTCCAAAAATCAAAAAAGTTCATTTTATTTCTCAGTAATGTACACTCAGCACCCCATCTTGGACAGAAAAAAACAGAAATGTAGAAATTTTTGCAAATTTATTAAAAAACTAAAACTGAAATATCACATGGTCATAAGTATTCAGACCCTTTGCCGTGACCCTCATATGTAACTCAGGTGCTGTCTATTTCTTCTGATCATCCTTGAGATGGTTCTACACCTTCATTGGAGTCCAGCTGTGTTTGATTATACTGATTGGACTTGATTAGGAAAGCCACACACCTGTCTATATAAGACCTTACAGCTCACAGTGCATGTCAGAGCAAATGACAATCATGAGGTCAAAGGAACTGCCTGAGGAGCTCAGAGACAGAATTGTGGCAAGGCACAGATCTGGTCAAGGTTACAAAAAAATTTCTGCTGCACTTAAGGTTCCTAAGAGCACAGTGGCCTCCATAATCCTCAAATGGAAGACGTTTGGGACGACCAGAACCCTTCCTAGAGCTGGCCGTCCGGCCAAACTGAGCTATCGGGGGAGAAGAGCCTTGGTGAGAGAGGCAAAGAAGAACCCAATGGTCACTGTGGCTAAGCTCCAGAGATGCAGTCGGGAGATGGGAGAAAGTTGTAGTAAGTCAACCATCACTGCAGCAATCCACCAGTCGGGGCTTTATGGCAGAGTGGCCCGAAGGAAGCCTCTCCTCAGTGCAAGACACATGAAAGCCCGCATGGAGTTTGCTAAAAAACACCTGAAGGACTCCAAGATGGTGATAAATAAAATCCTCTGGTCTGATGAGACCAAGATAGAACTTTTTGGCCTTAATTCTAAGCGGTATGTGTGGAGAAAACCAGGCACTGCTCATCACCTGTCCAATACAGTCCCAACAGTGAAGCATGGTGGTGGCAGCATCATGCTGTGGGGGTGTTTTTCAGCTGCAGGGACAGGACGACTGGTTGCAATCGAGGGAAAGATGAATGCGGCCAAGTACAGGGATATCCTGGACGAAAACCTTTTCCAGAGTGCTCTGGACCTCAGACTGGGCCGAAGGTTTACCTTCCAACAAGACAATGACCCTAAGCACACCGCTAAAATAACGAAGGAGTGGCTTCACAACAACTCCGTGGCTGTTCTTGAATGGCCCAGCCAGAGCCCTGACTTAAACCCAATTGAGCATCTCTGGAGAGACCTGAAAATGACTGTCCACCAACGTTTACCATCCAACCTGACAGAACTGGAGAGGATCTACAAGGAGGAATGGCAGAGGATACCCAAATCCAGATGTGAAAAACTTGTTGCATCTTTCCCAAAACGACTCATGGCTGTATTAGATCAAAAGGGTGCTTCTACTAAATACTGAACAAAGGGTCTGAATACTTATGACCATGTGATATTTCAGTTTTTGTTTTTTAATAAATTTGCAAAAATTTCTACATTTCTGTTTTTTTCTGTCCAAGATGGGGTGCTGAGTGTACATTACTGAGAAATAAAATGAACTTTTTTGATTTTTGGAAAATGCCTGCAATGAAACAAAGAGTGAAAAATTTAAAGGGGTCTGAATACTTTCCGTACCCACTGTATATACTGTATATACATACACATGCACACGTACATACACATACCCTTTTTTATTTATTTTTCTCAAATCTAATAATTTTGGAATTGGTAACCAACCAACTGTTTTTTATTCTTCCATTACTTTTTCCTAATTTCTTCCACTAGCTCTCTGACTCATTGTTTTTTTTTCTTTTACCAATAAGTCCATCTGTGATCTATAGGGATCTGGTCCCAACTCAGTAATCAATGTATGTAATTCGTCAGACACCCTCATATAATTGTGATTGTAAACATGTATACATGCATTACTCCTCATAGAATCTGCTAAGAAATTGTAGTAATACTCATGTTTTAAGAGGTTCTGCGTTCAGAAATCTTAACACATTACCTCCTCCATGTGTGTAGTCTGTCTCTTAGACAAAATACACACTACTTCTCACCAAACCCGCTGTTTGGCTACTCTTAACTCTTCAACAACACGTAGCATTAATAACCCCACTAGATCACTTCGATTTTTGTCAGTCAGACCATGAAAACATCATTGCCTTAATTTAGATGTCACCAATGTGCAGATTCGATTCACAACAGGTTCTGCTCACCTTTATTTAGGGGCCCCAGGCTCCGTTGTTTCCTGTTCTGACTGTTCCCATCCAATTTTGAGTGAATCCCCCATTTTCAGATTTGATTTATGCTTGGTTTTCGTTATATTCCAAATAAAAAGGCGCAAACAGAGAACATGAAAAAAAAATGTCTCTGTAGTTTCCCTTATCTGTCTCTGTCACTCTTTTGTCTGCCTGCTCTCTCCATATTCCTGCAGCACACAACTCACTCTGTATCCTCCGTCTCTTTTTCTCCTTAATAGCAATTCTCTCCTCTACATGCAATTGCTCTATTAAACTAGTAACAGACGCTAGTCCAAGCTGACCATCAAAACCGTATTTATCTGTCCAATCTTTTACAAATTCTACACTTCCCGGGAAGGCTTTTTCCATGAATTTTACATCTTTAGGAACGGCGGAACTTTGGTTTTGACCATATTTCCTGCTCAATTTCATAAATCACACAATTTCCACAATATAACACTGCGCTACACCAACCTGTTTCCTTGTCTTGAGCAAAATCTCACAAAGAACCACAAGTTATCACAATAAACCGCTGTGTTGCAAAAACACACATAGCATATCAGACAACAACCCGCTATGAAAACACACACATAGCGTATCAGACAACAACAACTCGCTATGAAAAGACACACATAGCGTAACGGCAAAAACCACAAAACAGTAACCCGCTATGAAGAAACACACATAGCGTAACAGCAAACACAAAACAATAAAACCACAACAACAATACAAACAAGACACAAGCTGTGATCACCCTGCCGAACTTCTGAGGTATTCAGAATGGCTTCAAGACACCAACGGTTTCCCCGCTCGGGGAAAAGTGTCGCTCGGAACGTATCAACTGATAGTTCCCGTTTATGCTCAGCTAATTGTCCCAGACGGAAAGTAATCATCAACGACAGCCTGGCTACGAGCCTTATATCTGCCCCGAGCATCCACAACAAATCACTCAATAAAGTCCCAGACCGTAAGACACATAGCCATTACGTCGAGCTTTTTGTCCGTGCACACAGGTAAACAGAATAAAGAACTCAATATAGTCCCAGACAGCGAGGCATCATTAATGAAACTTTCAAATTTAGCTAGCAAAAACTGGCCCCAGGCCTGTGCACCTCTTTTTTACATGAGAAACTCAGAACTGCATCACTCACCCGTGTCTGTCCGCTGCTTGACCATGGGAGTCGTCACCGAGGGGTGCAGGGCAGCACCGGACCAACCTATGGCCCCGTCCCGCAAAGGGGCGGACGGCTGTTAACAGATTCTCCGGCCTTGATCGAGCGCGGTCCTGGACTCCTCAGCTGTTGACTCCCGGGTTTCGGCACCAGAAAATGTCAGGTTCAGGACACTTTATCTTACTAAATAAACATGGTCAAGCAAAGAAACGAGACGCAGATGGCAAATGTGCAGTTTAAAGGACTTTTGCAAAAGGGGAGCAAGAAACAACCTTTCGCCAGCGTTGCTTCCAGGGAACTACAACTAAAACTAAAAGCATTGTCTCTTTATTGAAACACACACACACACACACACACAAAGATTTACAGTTGTTGAGTCTAAAAGCATCTGGTGTTTGGTTTATGCCTACACAGAAAAAGGAGGGCAGGGGCAGGTCGCAGGGCGACGTGTACTCTGCCTGACCTCAAAAACTAAGACACTTGGAGACATTTGTTATCTATATGATATGCAGCCGTGGAGACATTTTACTTCCTGGCGGCGCTAACAGCTTTAAGGAGAACATAGTTGGTTAAATGTGCATATAAGATTATAAATAATAAGATTACAAAATATAAAGCATGTATAAATATACGTCAAGCAAGATATGAATATATGATAAGCATGAAAGTTATAATATTTTAAGACACTACTACAGAGAAATATGAAATAAAAGACTTATAAAAACGAATTTCTCTGTCACCGGCCTGACGTGTATTGGCATGAAAAATAAAACCAGGGGGGTGAGGCCACGATGGCAATTGACATGGAATGAAAGCGGTGTCTCGGGACCCCGAAGCAGAACGGCAGGCTAGTACAAAAGGTCACATAAGCTACACATGTCCCTGTGACACTAAGAACAATACAAGGGTTAAAAAGATGTAAAATATACCATTAATTAGACATTCAAGAATTTAATTTTAAAAGCCTACATCAGAATGGTCCTAAATTACCTGAGTGACCCAATGGATATGTAGTGTCTAACCAAGAGTTGGAATGAACCTGGCTTAACAGTAGGAATCCATTTTAGAGCGGCATGAAGGAGAGTTAAATATGCCTTTAACAGCCTGAAAAAATGTCAACATAGCTTTACTTTTAAGCCCTTAATTTTAACATCGTACATCAGAATGCTCTGATATTACCTGAGAGACACACTGGATAGTTGATGTCTCCCCCAAACTTGGAATGAAGCTGGCATAATATTAGGATTCCTTTTTAGAGTAGCCTGAAAAAGAGTAAAATATGCCTTAAACAGCCTGAAAAAGATTTAAATATACCATTAATTAGACATTCAAGACTTTAATTTTATAATCCTACATAAGAATGGTCCTAAATTACCTGAGTGACCCAATAGATATGTAGTGTCTAACGAAGAGTTGGAATGAACCTGGCTTAACAGTAGGAATCCATTTTAGAGCGGCATGAAGGAGAGTTAAATATGCCTTTAACAGCCGGAAAAAATGTCAATATAGCTTTACTTTTAAGCCCTTAATTTTAACATCGTACATCGGAATGCTCTGATATTACCTGAGAGACACACTGGATAGGAAATGTCTCCCGAGACTTGAAATGAAGCTGGCAGAACATCAGGATTCTTTTTTAGAGTAGCCTGAAAAAGAGTAAAATATGCCTTTAACAGCCTTAAAAAGATGTAAAATATACCATTAATTAGACATTCAAGGCTGTAATTTTAAATTCCTACATCAGAATGGTCCTAAATTACCTGAGTGACCAAAGGGATATGTATTGTCTAACTCTTAGTTGGAATGAACCTGGCTTACCAGTAGGAATCCATTTAAGAGTGGCCTCAATATAGCTTTACTTTTAAGCCCTTAATTTTAAAATCGTACATCAGAATGCTCTGATATTAACTGAGAGACACACTGGATAGGTGATGTCTTCCCCAGACTTGTAATGAAGCTAGCATAACTTCAGGATTCCTTTTTAGAGTAGCCTGAAAAAGAGTAAAATATGCCATTGACAGCCTTAAAAAGATGTAAAATATACCATTAATTAGACATTCAAGACTTTAATTTTAAAATCCTACATCAGAATGGTCCTAAATTACCTGAGTGACCCAATGGATATGTAGTGTCTAACCAAGAGTTGGAATGAACCTGGCTTAACAGTAGGAATCCATTTTAGAGCGGCATGAAGGAGAGTTAAATATGCCTTTAACAACCTGACAAAATGTCAATATAGCTTTACTTTTAAGCCCTTAATTTTAAAATCGTATATCAGAATGCTTTGATATTACCTGAGAGACACACTGGATAGGTGATGTCTCCCCCAGACTTGGAATGAAGCTGGCATAATATTAGGATTCCTTTTTAGAGTAGCCTGAAAAAGAGTAAAATATGCCTTTAACAGCCTGAAAAAGATTTAAAATATACCATTAATTAGACATTCAATGCTTTAATTTTAAAATCCTACATCAGCATGGTCCTAAATTACTTGAGTGACCCAATGGATATGTATTGTAGATATTGTAGAACTGTACGTAACATTTTAGGACCATAACTCTTAAAATTCTAAAACTACAACCTATTGTTCCAGACCTGCAACTTAACATTACATAACTGCAGTTTAACATTCTAGAACTTAAACCTAACCTTCTAGAACTGCAGCTTACCATTCTAGAACTACAATGTAACTGCAGAACTGCAGCTTAACATTCTTGAACTTAAAGCTAACATTGTAGAATGGCAGCTTAACATTCTAGAACTTCGTCCTAATATTCTAGAACTGCCAAGTAACATTCTAGAATTGTAACATTTCAAAAATTGTAAGTAACATTTTAGGACCGCAACTGAAAAGCTTAAGAAGTGCCTGGCTAGCTCAGTCGGTAGAGCATGAGACTCTTAATGGTCGTGGGTTCGAGCCCCACGTTGGGCGGTGTTGTTGTTGTTTTAAAAAGTGGGAATCCGTGAGTTCTCCATAGTATCAGGTGGCTGTATTTGGGAAGATTGGCTGTCGATCGCAAGATTAGGAGTTCCATCCCAGTGTTAAAATCCCTGTAAATTACCAGACTAAAATGTGCCTTCATTCTACGATCATGGCCTGTGGTGACCTGCTGGTCCTCAGATCATGCAACTTATGATCTGAATCTAAAGTCTGGTGACAATGCATGTTCAAATTCTAAAACTTCAACCTATTGATCTAGAACTGCAACTTAACATTCCAGAACTGCATTTTAACATTCTTGAACTTAAAGCTGATGTAACCCACCCTAAATCTGATGGTATTCTTTAAAACTTAAGTAGGGATAATGTGATAGTGTGATCAATAATTGTCACAACACAAAGTATGAGTTTTCTATGTTCACCTTATTAATCAGACGCCATAGTGGGAGAGAGAGCGTGGTGGACAGCGGGCTGGACTCTGAACTTCAGGCCTGAGTTTGGAATTCCATTTCTACTGTCTCATCAACGAGGTTTTTTTTTTCCCCCTCTTGTGGAGTTGGAGGATAACAAGAAGGAGGATAAGAAGTTTTTTTTTTTAAACTGAGCTCAAACAGTTACTGGGTTGTGCACAACTAAATTGACGGGACTATTGCTGCAGCAAAACTTAAACAGGTAGTTTTATTTTATTTATTTTTTCTGGCCAGAACATATGTCATTATTATTACCTGACATTTTGGTTAGGAAGTGGGAGTGTCAGATTCATTGTTGGACATTTTAAATAATATTTTTTTTTAAAAGAAAGTTACAGTGTGGTGGTGTTTTCATTTCTCTGTGTGAAGTCAATACTCATCTACAGCCAAAGACTAGTTATTAAGTGTCAGTGCATTTGATATCTATTTCATCTTTATCCCTCGAACCAGGACATTGCTAAAAGTATTTAAGTAGTGATCCCAGACCTTGAGATAATTTTTTTTTGCAGGTAATGTTGGAGGCTGATCAGAACCTGGTTACATACTGTGAAAAATTTGGCGCCCAACGTGGGGCTGTGGGTGATTTGACTTCACAAGAGAAGTGATATATGGATATAAATGTGTTGTGTGGTTAGAGAGAAATTATACATTTGCTATATTCTAACAACAACATAGTAGTACTTACACAATCTCGTAAAACTATTCAAAGTAAAGTAAAGTCATGGAGATTTGTGCAGAACATGGTTTTGATCCTGAGCGGTCTGTAGTGCTAAGAAATATTAGCAGCTCAGTGACCCTTAGAGACGTGCGTAAAGCTTTTGCAGAGGAAGACAAAGTGTCTCAAATAGCATGGATAGGAGATGAGTTATCTGGGGAAATACTCTGTGAATTTGAAGAACCTATCACCCCATTATTGCTAGATGAAGAACACCTTAATGCAGAAGGTAATGGCTACTGGAAGGTTGTTCAAATAGATGGTCTTTACAAACATACTAAGACACAAAAGGCTCCAAAGTCCTCGGACAGCATTTTAGATGACCACATGTAGTAGACCACATACAGAATGTAGCTCAACAAAATATGTTGAAAGTTGATGACCTTAGCCAGCTTGTTATGCAATGCCTCTCACCTCCAATACCAGCAGTGAGACCAAAACTAGCAACCTCCACTCCTTATTCTCACATCCCTCAGCCAAAACCAGACGTGCCCTCTCCCTCTCTTAGTGCTGGGGCTTCTAGCCTGAAAGGCAACATGGAGTCATTTCCCAAATACCCCGGCTTTGTAAACTCAAAGGCCAATTCCCGGGATGACGATAGTGCAGCTAAGTCACAGTTAACCTTCACTATTCCAGATGGGGCACAGAAAGTAATAGTGGAGCACGTTGTTAAACATGACCTGAGCCATACAGATTATCTTCCCTCAAAATACGAAATCCGGACTTTCTCTGGCAAGCACCCCAAAGGTGGTGAGGTGGATTTCAGCACTTGGAAGCTCCATGCAAAGCAATTCCTGAGAGACACATCTCTAACTGATAGCCAGAAGCGGAGACAAATCCTCAACAGTCTACTGCCCCCTGCCTTAAACGTAGCCCTCAGCGCTGGTGACAATGCTCCACCCAGGCTCTATTTGCATGAGTTAGAGAAAGCATATGGAAACGTGACTGGAGGAGAAGAGCTCTACATCCAGTTTGTCGAAACCCATCAACAGGATAATGAAACAGCTTCTGATTACTTGCGCCGCCTCCATACTTTCATGCAGGAAGTGATTGAAAAGAAAGGCATGGCTGGCAGACACTCTGACACTCAATTGTTAAAGCAGTTCATCCGTGGATGTTGGGATGAAGCTTTGATATCTCAGTTACGCCTGAAAGATATCCTGTCGGACCCTGCAATGGAGATCATTGGGTGTTCGGATCTGTTGTTCAAAGTGAGGTCCTTTGAACATGAGAGGAAGGTAAAGGAGAGCAGGAAGAGTCGGTGTTTGGGGCCCACATCAGTCAAAGCTCGCAGCCACATCCAGCACCGTGTTGACTCACCAGACTTAACCACTGATGAAAATGCCAACTTAATGGAGAGAGTGAAACAGCTGGAAAATGAAATGGTACAAGCTAAAAGTATTTAAGTAGTGATCCCAGACCTTGAGATTAATTTTTTTTGCAGGTAATGTTGGAGGCTGATCAGAACCTGGTTACACTAACATTCTAGAACTGCAGATTATTGTTCTAAAACTCAAACCTAACAATCTAGAACTACAACATAACATTTTAGAACTGTAATTAACATTTTAAGACTGTAATTAACATTTTAGGACCACAACTCTTAAAATTCTGCAACTTCAACCTATTGTTCCAGAACTGAGACTTAACATTCCAGGACTGAAGGTTAACATTCTGAAACTTTGACCTAACATTCTAGATCGACAGCTTAACATTCTAGGAATTAAACCTAACGTTCTCCATACTATCAGGTTGTGGAAGATCAGGATTATTTTTTAGAGTAGCCTGAAAAAGAGTAAAATATGCCATTAACAGCCTTAAAAAGATGTAAAATATACCATTAATTAGACATTCAAGGCTGTAATTTTAAATTCCTACTAGAGGCTGACATTTTTTCGGGAATCCCACGGGTCACGGGATTCCCGTGGGATTCCTGCAGGATGGGAGTCATATTTACTATTAATCACGGGATTTGCACGGTACAGGATAAATGGTTAACGGGAGCAGACGGAAGCGGGAATCAACCAATAGCAAAGACGACAAAAAAATCTAAATGCACCTAAATGCAAAAAAAAGTAAATGCACCATTTTGTAGTTTCCTTTTAATACGCCTACAATGTAACACAATTAAAAAATAACTACACGACCCAGCCATCCCAGAAGCCATCAGTGCTTTTTGTCACGGCTTACCGCCGTAATTCAAAGAGCAGTGATGGAGGGAGCTAACAGCCGTGGAGAAGTTGATGTGGCAAAACATGATTTACAGCGCAAAGCCAGAAGTAATGACATGTCTATTAAGTTCACAGAACTGGTCGGAAAGTCTGAAATATGAATTAAGTTTATGAGAGTAGAATGTGACGGTGATAGCACGATGTACGCTGCTTGTAAGGCATGCTTAGTCTTAGTCAAGTACGCAAGTGATTCAGGGACGAGCGGTCTGAAGAGGAACACTTGCAAGGCAAATTCGGGAAAGAATCAGCCAAGCATCGCTTCGTTCATCAAGCAAAATGGGAGCGGTACAGGAGCGTGACTCAGTTTAAACAGGAGCGGGATGGGAGTGGGACTCAATTTACCAGGAGCGGGATGGGATGGGATTAGTTTTTAAACTTTGGTCTGGGAGTGGGACGGGACAGGATTTCTTTCTATGGGAGTGGGACGGTACAGGAGTGGAAATCCACTCCCGTGTCATCCTCTAATTCCTACATCAGAATGGTCCTAAATTACCTGAGTAACCAAAGGGATATGTATTGTCTAACCCAGAGTTGGAATGAACCTGGCTTAACAGTAGGAATCAATTTTAGAGCGGCCTGAAGGAGAGTTAAATATGCCTTCAACAGCCTGAAAAAATTCCAATATCACTTTACTTTTAAGCCCTTAATTTTAACATCGTACATCAGAATGCTCTGATATTACCTGAGAGACACACTGGAAAGGTGGTGTCTCCCCCAGACTTGGAATGATGCTGGCATAACATCAGGATTCCATTTTAGAGTAGCCTGAAAAAGAGTAAAATATGCCTTTAACAGCCTGAAAAACATTTAAAATATACCATTAATTAGACATTCAAGGCTTTCATTTTAAAATCCTAAATCAGAATGGTCCTAAATTACCTGAGTGACCAAAGGGATATGTATCAGGATTCCTTTTTAGAGTAGCCTGAAAAAGAGTAAAATATGCCTTTAACAACCTGAAAAAGATTTAAAATATACCATTAATTAGACATTCAAGGCTTTAATTTTAAAATCCTACATCAGAATGGTCCTAAATTACCTGAGTGACCCAATGGATATGTATTGTAGATATTGTAGAACTGTAAGTAACATTTTAGGACCATAACTCTTAAAATTCTAAAACTACAACCTATTGTTCCAGACCTGCAACTTAACAGTGCATAACTGCAGTTTAACATTCTAGAACTTAAACCTAACCTTCTAGAACTGCAGCTTACCATTCTAGAACTACAATGTAACTGCAGAACTGCAGCTTAACATTCTTGAACTTAAAGCTAACATTGTAGAATGGCAGCTTAACATTCTAGAACTTCGTCCTAACATTCTAGAACTGCCAAGTAACATTCTAGAATTGTAACATTTCAAAAATTGTAAGTAACATTTTAGGACCGCAACTGAAAAGCTTAAGAAGTGCCTGACTAGCTCAGTCAGTAGAGCATGAGAATTTTAATCTCAGGGTCGTGGGTTCGAGCCCCACGTTGGGCGGTGGTGTTTTAAAGAGTGGGAATCCGTGAGTTCTCCATAGTATCAGGTGGCTGTATTTGGGAAGATTGGCTGTAGATCGCAAGATTAGCAGTTCCATCCCTGTAAATTACCAGACTAAAATGTGCCTTCATTCTACGATCATGGCCTGTGGTGACCTGCTGGTCCTCAGATCATACTAAAGTCTGGTGACAATGCATGTTCAAATTCTAAAACTTCAACCTATTGATCTAGAACTGCAACTTAACATTCCAGAACTGCATTTTAACAAATATAACCTGAGAGACACACTGGAAAGGTGATGTCTCCCCCAGACTTGGAATGAAGCTGGCATAACATCAGGATTCCATTTTAGAGTAGCCTGAAAAAGAGTAAAATATGCCATTAACAGCCTTAAAAAGATGTAAAATATACCATTAATTAGACATTCAAGGCTGTAATTTTAAATTCCTACATCAGAATGGTCCTAAATTACCTGGGTGAACAAAGGGATATGTATTGTCTAACCCAGAGTTGGAATGAACCTGGCTTACCAGTAGGAATCCATTTTAGAGTGGCCTCAATATAGCTTTACTTTTAAGCCCTTAATTTTAACATCGTACATCAGAATGCTCTGATATTACCTGAGAGACACACTGGATAGGTGATGGCTCCCCCAGACTTGGAATGAAGGTGGCATAACATCAGGATTCCTTTTTAGAGTAGCCTGAAAAAGAGTAAAATATGCCTTTAACAGCCTGAAAAAGATTTAAAATATACCATTAATTAGACATTCAAGGCTTTAATTTTAAAATCCTACATCAGCATGGTCCTAAATTACCTGAGTGACCCAATTGATATGTAGTGTCTAAAGAAGAGTTGGAATGAACTTGGCTTAACAGTAGGAATCCATTTTAGAGCGGAAAGATGGAGAGTTAAATATGCCTTTAACAGCCTGAAAAATGTCAATATAGCTTTACTTTTAAGCCCTTAATTTTAACATCGTACATCAGAATGCTTTGATATTACCTGAGAGACACACCGGATAGGTGATGTCTCCCCCAGACTTGGAATGAAGCTGGCATAATATTAGAATTCCTTTTTAGAGTAGCCTGAAAAAGAGTAAAATATGCCTTTAACAGACTGAAAAACATTTAAAATATACCATTAACTAGACATTCAAGGCTTTAATTGTACAATTCTACATCAGAATGGTCCTAAATTACCTGAGTGACCCAATGGATATGTAGTGTCTAACCCAGAGTTGGAATGAACCTGGCTTAACAGTAGGAATCCATTTTAGAGCGGCCTGAAGGAGAGTTAAATATGCCTTTAACATCCTGAAAAAATGCCTATATCGCTTTACTTTTAAGCCCTTAATTTTAACATCGTACATCGGAATGCTCTGATATTACCTGAGAGACACACTGGATAGGTAATGTCTCCCGAGACTTGAAATGAAGCTGGCAGAACTTCAGGATTCCTTTTTAGAGTAGCCTGAAAAAGAGTAAAATATGCCATTGACAGCCTTAAAAAGATTTAAATATACCATTAATTAGACATTCAAGACTTTCATTTTAAAATCCTACATCAGAATGGTCCTAAATTACCTGAGTGACCCAATGGATATGTAGTGTTTAACCAAGAGTTGGAATGAACCTGGCTTAACAGTAGGAATCCATTTTAGAGCGGCATGAAGGAGAGTTAAATATGCCTTTAACAGCCTGAAAAAATGTCAATATCGCTTTACTTTTAAGCCCTTAATTTTAACATCGTACATCAGAATGCTCTGATATTATCTGAGAGACACACTGGATAGGTAATGTCTCCCCCAGACTTGAAATGAAGCTGGCAGAACATCAGGATTCTTTTTTAGATTAGCCTGAAAAAGAGTAAAATATGTCATTGACAGCCTTAAAAAGATTTAAAATATACCATTAATTAGACATTCAAGGCTTTAATTGTAAAATCTTACATAAGAATGATCCTAAATTACCTGAGTGACCCAATGGATATGTAGTGTCTAACAAAGAGTTGGAATGAACGTGGCTTAACAGTAGGAATCCATTTTAGAGCAGCATGAAGGAGAGTTAAATATGCCTTTAACAGCCTGAAAAAAAGTCAATATAGCTTTACTTTTAAGCCCTTAATTTTAACATCGTACATCGGAATGCTCTGATATTACCTGAGAGACACACTGGATAGGTGATGTCTCCCCCAGACTTGGAATGAAGCTGGCATAATATTAGGATTCCTTTTTAGAGTAGCCTGAAAAAGAGTAAAATATGCCTTTAACAGCCTGAAAAACATTTAAAATATACCATTAACTAGACATTCAAGGCTTTAATTTTAAAATCCTGCATCTTAAAGGTCCTAAATTACCTGAGTGACCCAATGGATATGTGTTCTCTAACCCAGAGTTGGAATGAACCTGGCAAAACAGTAGGAATCCATTTTAGAGCGGCCTGAAGGAGAGTTAAATATGCCTTTAACATCCTGAAAAAATGCCTATATTGCTTTACTTTTAAGCCCTTAATTTTAACATCGTACATCGGAATGCTCTGATATTACCTGAGAGACACACTGGATAGGTAATGTCTCCCGAGACTTGAAATGAAGCTGGCAGAACTTCAGGATTCCTTTTTAGAGTAGCCTGAAAAAGAGTTAAATATGCCTTTAACAGCCTGAAAAAATGTCAATATAGCTTTACTTTTAAGCCCTTAATTTTAACATCGTACATCAGAATGCTCTGATATTACCTGAGAGACACACTGGATAGGTGATGTCTCCCCCAGACTTGGAATGAAGCTGGGATAATATTAGGATTCCTTTTTAGAGTAGCCTGAAAAAGAGTAAAATATGCCTTTAACAGCCTTAAAAAAATGTAAAATATACCATTAATTAGACATTCAAGGCTGTAATTTTAAATTCCTACATCAGAATGGTCCTAAATTACCTGAGTGACCAAAGGGATATGTATTGTCTAACCCAGAGTTGGAATTAACCTGGCTTACCAGTAGGAATCCATTTTAGAGTGGCCTCAATATTGCTTTACTTTTAAGCCCTTAATTTTAACATCGTACATCAGAATGCTCTGATATTACCTGAGAGACACACTGGATAGCTGATGGCTCCCCCAGACTTGGAATGAAGGTGGCATAACATCAGGATTCCTTTTTAGAGTAGCCTGAAAAAGAGTAAAATATGCCTTTAACAGCCTGAAAAAGATTTAAAATATACCATTAATTAGACATTCAAGGCTTTAATTTTAAAATCCTACATCAGCATGGTCCTAAATTACCTGAGTGACCCAATTGATATGTAGTGTCTAAAGAAGAGTTGGAATGAACCTGGCTTAACAGTAGGAATCCATTTTAGAGCGGAAAGATGGAGAGTTAAATATGCCTTTAACAGCCTGAAAAATGTCAATATAGCTTTACTTTTAAGCCCTTAATTTTAACATTATACATCAGAATGCTTTGATATTACCCGAGAGACACACTGGATAGGTGATGTCTCCCCCAGACTTGGAATGAAGCTGGCATAGTATTAGGATTCCTTTTTAGAGTTGCCTGAAAAAGAGTAAAATATGCCTTTAACAGACTGAAAAACATTTAAAATATACCATTAACTAGACATTCAAGGCTTTAATTGTACAATTCTACATCAGAATGCTCCTAAATTACCTGAGTGACCCAATGGATATGTAGTGTCTAACCCAGAGTTGGAATGAACCTGGCTTAACAGTAGGAATCCATTTTAGAGCGGCCTGAAGGAGAGTTAAATATGCCTTTAACATCCTGAAAAAATGCCAATATCGCTTTACTTTTGACAAAGACGGTTAGCTCCATGGTATAACACTGAAACTCGCAAATTAAAGCAAATATCGCGGAAACTTGAGAAGATTTGACATTCCACTAAATTGGAAAATTCTCGTTTAATTTGGCAAGATAGTCTTCAAAATTATAGGAAGGCCCTCCGTAATGCCAGAACTGCGTACTACTCGTCATTAATAGAGGAAAATAGGAACAACCCCAGGTTTCTTTTCAGTACTGTAGCCAGGCTAGCGGAAGGTCACAGCTCTACTGAGCCAAGTATTCCCATAGCTCTTAGTAGTAACGACTTCATGAGATTCTTCAACGATAAAATTATAACTATTAGAAGCAAAATCCACCAAGACCTGCCTTTAACTGGCACTGACTTATCTCTAAACTCAGGAACCTTAGAAACAGTTGTAAAACCAGATATATGTTTAGACTGCTTTGCTTCACTTGATCTTTATCAATTTAATTCAATTATTTCTTCAGCTAAACCATCAACCTGCCTCTTAGACCCCATCCCGACTAGGCTACTTAAAGAGGTTTTACCCTTAGTCAACACTTCTCTATTAGATATAACCAATCTGTCTTTATTAACAGGCTATGTACCACAGCACTTTAAAGTAGCTGTTATTAAACCTCTTCTGAAAAAGCCCAACCTTGATCCAGAAGTTCTAGCCAACTATAGACCTATATCCAATCTTCCATTTCTCTCTAAGATTCTTGAGAAAGCAGTCGCTAAACAGCTATGTGATTTTCTGCATAGCAACAGCTTATTTGAGGATTTTCAGTCAAGATTTAGAGCTCATCATAGCACAGAGACAGCACTTGTGAAAATTACTAATGACCTCCTGATTGCATCAGACAAAGGACTTATCTCTGTACTGGTGTTATTAGATCTTAGTGCTGCATTTGATACCATTGACCATCATATCTTATTACAGAGATTGGAACATTTCATTGGTATTAAAGGGACTGCTCTGAGCTGGTTTAAGTCTTATTTATCAGATCGATCTCAGTTTGTTCATGTTAACGATGAATTCTCTGTGCACGCCAAAGTTAGTTATGGAGTCCCACAAGGATCTGTTCTAGGTCCAATCCTGTTCACTTTATATATGCTTCCTTTAGGCAATATTATCAGGAAGCACTCCATACATTTTCATTGTTATGCAGATGATACTCAATTATATCTATCAATCAAACCGGATGAAACTAATCAGTTAGCTAAACTTCAAATATGCCTTCAGGATATTAAAACATGGATGAGCTGTAATTTTCTAATGTTAAACTCAGATGAAACTGAAGTTATTGTTCTGGGGTCCAAGCACCTCCGTGATGCACTATCCAAAGAGATAGCTACTCTGGATGGCATCTCCCTGGCCTCCAGCACCACTGTGAGGAATCTTGGAGTTATCTTTGATCAGGACATGTCCTTTAATTTCCACATAAAGCAAATTTCAAGGATCTCCTTTTTTCACCTACGTAATATTGCAAAAATCAGGAATATTCTGTCTAAAAATTATGCAGAAAAACTAGTCCATGCATTTGTTACTTCTAGGCTGGATTACTGCAATTCTTTATTATCAGGCTGCTCAAAAAAGTCCATAAAGACTCTTCAGCTGATCCAGAATGCTGCAGCGCGTGTTCTGACAGGAACCAAGAAAAGAGATCACATCTCTCCTGTTTTAGCTTCTCTGCATTGGCTTCCTGTAAAATCCAGAATAGAGTTTAAAATCCTTCTTCTCACCTACAAAGCTCTTCATGGTCAGGCACCATCTTATCTTAAAGAGCTCATAGTACCTTACAACCCTACAAGAGCACTACGCTCCCAGAATGCAGGATTACTTGAGGTTCCTAGAGTCTCTAAAAGTAGAATAGGAGCCAGGGCGTTCAGCTATCAGGCTCCTCTCCTGTGGAACCAGGTTCCAGTCTGGGTTCGGGAGGCAGACACCGTCTCCACATTTAAGAGTAGGCTTAAGACTATCCTTTTTGATAAAGCTTATAGTTAGGGCATATATAGTAATATGCCCTACCTTAACCAGGGTTTGTATCTTATCCCCCTCTCTGACCTTCCTGACTCTAACCCCCATTTTCTCTCCCCCTACCCTAACCAGGGTTTGTATCCCATCCCCCACTTTGATCTTAACTCTATCTTTCTCTCCCCTACCCTAACCCGGGTCTGTATCCTTCCCCTACTTTGACCTTCCTGCCCTTAGCCCTGACCCTCATGACCTTGGCCCTGGGTGTCTCTCCCCCTACCCTAGCCATGGGAGGGTTTGGGGAGAGTTGTGGCCTGGCCAGGCTCCTCTCTTTACACTGTCTCTCCTGGTTATGCTGTAATAGTTTTAGACAGCTGGGACTTCCTGTGACACACCTAGTTCCTCTCTCCTCTATTTTTCTATCTTTCCAATTATGTGCATCCATGTCCCAGAAATGCTTGTTACTAACCTAGCTCTGGGGAGTCATTCCCCGGAGTCCTCATGTTCTTTTACCCCCAGCATATTTCCTCGGATCAGGGAGGCTCCAAAATCAAGGTTGCAGCTGTCGCCATGGTCCCGCTACACGCTCTGCGATGCCATGTTCCTCCTGCTACACTCTGCTATGCCGACTACAAAGGATTACTAACAACTACTATTTTTTTGGGATTGTAATTGCCACTTTTCATTCTAACCCCAACCGGCCCGTCAGACACCGCCTACCAAGAGCCTGGGTCTGACCGAGGTTTCTGCCTAAAAGGAAGTTTTTCCTCGCCACTGTCGCACTGTTGCTTGCTCTGGAGGACACTGTTGGGTCCTTGTGAATTCTGGAGTGTGGTCTAGACCTACTCTATCTGTAAAGTGTCTTGAGATAACTCTTGTTGTGAATTGATACTATAAATAAATTGAAATTGAAATTGAAACTTTTAAGCCCGTAATTTTAACATCGTACATCGGAATACTCTGATATTACCTGAGAGACACACTGGATAGGTGATGTCTCCCCCAGACTTGGAATGAAGCTGGCATAATATTAGGATTCCTTTTTAGAGTAGCCTGAAAAAGAGTAAAATATGCCTTTAACAGCCTGAAAAACATTTAAAATATACCATTAACTAGACATTCAAGGCTTTAATTTTAAAATCTTGCATCTTAATGGTCCTAAATTACCTGAGTGACCCAATGGATATGTAGTCTCTAACCCAGAGTTGGAATGAACCTGGCTTAACAGTAGGAATCAATTTTAGAGCGGCCTGAAGGAGAGTTAAATATGCCTTTAACATCCTGAAAAAATGCCTATATCGCTTTACTTTTAAGCCCTTCATTTTAACATCGTACATCGGAATGCTCTGATATTACCTGAGAGACACACTGGATAGGTAATGTCTCCCGAGACTTGAAATGAAGCTGGCAGAACATCAGGATTCTTTTTTAGAGTAGCCTGAAAAAGAGTAAAATATGTCATTGACAGCCTGAAAAAGATTTAAATATACCATTAATTAGACATTCAAGACTTTAATTTTAAAATCCTACATCAAAATGGTCCTAAATTACCTGGGTGACCAAAGGGATATGTATTGTCTAACCCAGAGTTGGAATGAACCTGGCTTACCAGTAGGAATCCATTTTAGAGTGGCCTCAACATAGCTTTACTTTTAAGCCCTTAATTTTAACATCGTACATCGGAATGCTCTGATATTAACTGAGAGACACACTGGATAGGTGATGTCTTCCCCAGACTTGGAATGAAGCTAGCATAACTTCAGGATTCCTTTTTAGAGTAGCCTGAAAAAGAGTAAAATATGCCATTGACAGCCTTAAAAAGATGTAAAATATACCATTAATTAGACATTCAAGGCTTTATTTTTAAAATCCTACATCAGCATGGTCCTAAATCACCTGAGTGACCCAACTGATATGTAGTGTCTAAAGAAGAGTTGGAATGAACCTGGCTTAACAGTAGGAATCCATTTTAGAGCGGAAAGATGGAGAGTTAAATATGCCTTTAACAGCCTGAAAAATGTCAATATAGCTTTACTTTTAAGCCCTTAATTTTAACATCGTACATCAGAATGCTTTGATATTACCTGAGAGACACACTGAATAGGTGATGTGTCCCCCAGACTTGGAATGAAGCTGGCATAATATTAGGATTTCTTTTTAGA
>CM057239.1:32943846-33006970 GCA_029931835.1 Etheostoma nigrum
AACAATACTTGTCAGGTTCAATTGTAGTTACCTCCCAATGTGCAAATGTTCTTTGCTCATGGTCAAATGGACATACTGTTAGATACGGTAGTCTCAATGCAAATCTTCCTTCCTCAACTGCAAAGATGGCTTATTATTGAATCAATAAAGTATTCAGTTACCCTTCATCTATTTAAATAATCGGTTGGGGTAGTTTCTCACTAAATAGCACAGGGCTTTAAGAGAGTGATGGAAACCACTTTTGAAGTTATTTTATTAAAATATGTTATTTGCTGGACATTTGCCCAAACTAGGTCTATGTGGATCCGTAATAAATTACGGTTTCCTTTCCTTTCCACTTGAGAAAGGCTTGGATGAAACAGTTTGTGTTCTGTTCATGAACTTCACTAAAGGCAAGTCTGGACAAACTCACTGTTTACAAACCTCAACTTAGGAAAATCTACATTCAAGTCACTTTTTGTGTGTTGTGTTTAAATACATTTGCATTTCATTCATATAAAATTAGAACGTTTTCTTATCATTATTTGCAGATTTTGACGTTAATTATTGACGTGACCAAGATGTGGTCACTGGCTCTGTCATCATCTGTGCAATTAATTACTACAGAATGTAGACTACCTTAGTAAAGTTCAAGTAAGCTATAAGTTGTCTTTACAAAATTGAAGCAAAATATAAAGCTATATATTTCTGCTGATAATGCAGTATTTGGATTTTTTAAAGCTTTTTTTTTTAAGTCTGGAAAAATTAGATCATTGTCATGGATGTGGGTGCACACAACTGCCGTGTGTATATATAAATGCAGTGTCTCTATGAATTGATGGAGAAGGAAAACTGGATAATCTAAACTCCCACCAGTTATAGTTTATAAGAGCTGGCTTTAAGGAGAGAGAGGCAGCTGTTGGCTGGCGTTGCCACAGTAGGAGTCTGCATCATTGGTAGGCCCCCCTCTCATGCTGATCTTTTCACTGAAGGTTAATCACTCCACTCAGAGCCTTTATGTATCTATAAAAATGAAAAGATGTCAACAAATGAGTCTTTTTTAATAAATGCTAATAAGCTACAAGCCTCTAAGTTTCTCAAGATATTTTGACAGGCTGATTTTGTGGACTGTAATCAAGGTTTTGGGAGTCTTAAATACATTTTCAATTTCAATTAAGGGGATGTACCAGTGAATAGTGCTGGATTTGCAAAACAGCTATTAACCAATTACATCAACTATCCTAAACTCCTGCAATGTTTACTTTTTGATTACTGGCCTTTTGCCACTTTTTGTCAGTCTGCCTTGCTGCTTTGACTTTGTGCCAAGGATTAAACAGTAATGTGTATTCTTTGATTCTTTCTCTGCATTTCACTTGGATATTATAACAACATTGTGAAAATAATGCGGTCATAACATCTACTTCCTGCTTCATCATTTCTAGTAGGACAAGAACTATATAAAATGAAAATGTTTTCAGCTTAAAGAATATTGAGAGATCAGCAGAACTTATTGATTGTAGTCGCAACAATTCTGAGTGCATCGTTAGTAATATGACACATTTCTTGTTCATGCAGAATGAGTTTTATTCAAATCAGTGGGATATCCTCACGGTAGAGATGGGCAGTTATATAGAACAGAATGACAGCGTGTGATTGTTTAAAATGTACAATGGTATTATTTTTTTACACATGGTTTGTGCCCAGTTGTACGTTTCGAGGTTAGCTCTTCTGTTAAATTATGAGTGCAAATTTTCATTTTTTCAAATTTTATTCAATTTTCATTTTAAGAATGTAAACTATTTCTTGCATTTAATGTTTAATAGGTTAATTAAGCAATGCACATAATGATGTTACTATTCTTTGAGGACTCATACAGGCCAAGCCAGAGTCAAATGAAATGCCTTTTTATAGTGCTGCATCAGTGTGAATATTGTGGCATATAACCGATATTTACCAATGTCGATATCTCTGTATAGAAAACACATTTTTATGATAATCAAATATAAACAATTTACAAAACGCATTTTTTCACCTTTTGTGATTTAATTTCAGAAGTGATTGATATTGGGCACCTTTTACCTTTGTGCAAAATATGACAGTAACTGAGTACTGTAACTGCAAAGTACTTTAGGGTTAGCCCTAACCCTTGGCCTTCCCGGGCATTGGAAGCAGACAAATGTTGTGCTTAACAAACAGGAGCATTTCTGCTCTCTCTGTACCGATCCTATTCCTCTTTTTCACTGGCAACATTTAAAGCGGCGGAGAAGAGACGTTCACTATCCACGCTTGTACATGGAGCTGACAGAAAACAAACAAGCCGAATCGGCGTCAGCAAAATGGAGCTACTGCAGCGTGAGAATACAGCTAGCCGTATGTAACACTATTTTACTGTAAAAGACACAAACATAATTAGGTCAGTTTCCATGTATTTACAAAGTTACTAATATGATCAAAAAACTACAGTGCTCAATTACCTATTTTGAGAGGGAAATAAACTACAATTTTTGCTGGAAAGGCATGAACAGCTCTCCAGGGAACATCCACCAGACCGGCGGGCTTTTGTTGTATTGTTGACGGCCGCGGCAAGCGAGGAGGGCGGGGAGGAAGCAGAAGAAGAGCCGCTAGCCTGGCTAATAAAAGTACCACACCAATCGCAACTACAAAGACTCCTACTCACCAACGCCAGATATATCACATACACAAAATGGATAAATATGTTACAAATAAACTCAAGGAACTGCTTTGTGATGATTATTACCGTAGCCCGGCTGAACACACTCACTCATCCCAGGCAGCTAGCAGCTCACAGGGTAGGTGAATTTAAACAATATCTGAGTTGAAAACACATCTTTTTGTCATGTAAGGTTCACGTTGCACAGACATTTTGATTGCATTTTGTGTCTATTAAGGAGGCACAAATGCACTCATTAGAGTATGCCCCTATAATAGACGTTTTAGTTAAATGGGAACTATGGTCATTAGCTGCAGTAGCTCCATTTTGCTAGCACAGATTCAAAATGTTTTTTTCTATTGGTAGCTCTCGAATAGTATTAGTTATCAAGATTACTGTAAAAAAAAAAAAAATTGGCAGGAGTTTAATTTAATTAGCATCTGTCTGAAAAAAATAGCCAGGCCTACCTATATGCGAGCCAGGGAGTTCTTGGGCATGTAACGGGCTCTCTTCATCTCGTGTCAGTTTATGCGCTCCTAAATCAGACTAACAGCCACTTACTGGGCCTTGGCAGGGAGCATGAGGGTGCTGTAGGGTGTTAGCCCAGCCTCAGTGCAAGTTATTGGGTCTTAGAGTGGAGGCCTGTAGCCCTGGAGGTCAAAGACCAGACTTGGAGCCACTTACTGGGCCTTGAGAAGTAGCATGGGGGTGCTGGAGTGTGTTAGCCCAGCCTCAGTGCAAGTTATTGGGGCTTACAGTGGAGGCCTTTGAGCATCTCCGCCCACACTCACATCTTCTTCATCTCACTTCTTCTTTTCTTCTCTTCTGATTATTATTTTGGATTTTGGCAGTGTAGACGCTGTTAAGCTTATTACTGCCCTTGACGGGTCGGATTAGATCTAAATTCTCACACACTCACATCTAAGCCTACACACACGTCAAATAAACATTCACATTAGCCGTATTTAGACGTCAGAATGATACCGATGTGTATTAAAAAAAAATTGACCAAATTGGCCAATTTCATATCGGCGACCGATATGACGTGCCCCACTACCTTTTTATACAAATGAGCACTATATCAAACATCATGTAGTGCCATCATAAATCTATACCACCATTAAACAGGCAGCTACATTTACCACCAATCTAATCTAGCACAAACCCAACTAAGTTTCCACTTAAAAACTATGGTATGACATTCAAACTACAGAACAACAACTGAACACTACTTCAGCATGTCTTCAACATGCTCATCAGCCCAAGTTTTGCACTTTACAGTCTCAGCTGGAGAAGTAAGGATGAGAATCAAGAATCCGTTCTCCTTTAAGACTGTTTGAGGTGTTTGATTCCTGGTAGTCATGCAGTTTTGACAATATCAGTTCCTTTTAACAAGGCATGTATATTGATTACATCAGGACGTTGTAATTTGAGACCATCTGATGTGTGTGTGTTTTTTTTGAGACATCAGTTTTATTTATATAGCCTAAAATCACAAATTTGACTCCAATGGCTTTAAATGTAAATGTTTTCACACATTTTACCAAAGTGGACAAGGGCAAAAGTGCTATATTTGCAAAACAAATTTTAAAGGATAATTCCAGCCATTTTTTCTGTTAATCTTGATAAATATGCAAGTACTTTTGTATGGAAAAAAACAGACCTGAATGGGTGCATGCAACACGGAGCAGCTGCAGCTACTTTTACAAGCTTCCACTGAGCTAAAACGGCAGTTAATGGGGCAAGCTTTAGAGTGCCTTTGTGACTCTTAATAGACACACAATGCAATTAATATGTCTGTACAACATGAACAGGGCCCTTACGTAACATCAAGATGCCTTTTCAACTCAGACATTGTTTTAATTCACCTACCCTGTCTTGATCTTGCTGGTGGGTAGCTTGCCGGGTTAGCTGCTAGCTGTTAGCTGCTATTGATAAGTGTGTTCAGCCAGGCTTTTGTGAAAATCCTGAAACAGCAGTTCCGTGTGTATTTGTAGCTCATCCATTTTGTGTGTGATCGATCTGGTGTTGGTGAGTAGGAGGCTTGGCAGTGTCGATCTGTGTGGTAGATTCCTTAGCCGGGCAGGCAGCCTTCGTCCCTGCCTCACGCAGCCGACAACAATCCCCCGAGTGGCCGGTGGTGTGGTGGGTGTCCTCTATGCCTTCGTGGCAACAAATTGTAGTTTATTAACTCCTCAAAAATAGGTAATTGAAGACTGTAGCATTTATGACCATATCAGTAACTACATGGAATTACTTATTTTTGAGGAGGAAATAAAGTACAATTTGTTGCCGCGAATACATTTTTTATGTCTTCTCCTTTTGAGAAACTATTACCGTTATCTTACTTTTTATAGGATGCCAAAAGGTGTGTATTCTCAAACATATCCTTATTTATCAGGAGACATGGTGCCTCCTCAGGGATAAAGGCCGGGGATTCCCCATGTTACATTAAAACTGAAGAAGCCATTTGTAGAGACCACAGAACAGTCCAGTGAATTGCTTGTTGTTTACTTAATTAATTGGGCGGTCAGCTGATGGGAATTTACACATAGTCACTCATGACATTTATTTTGTAAATCCTTTTTACACACATGAGGTAAACAAAACTACCGGGACACCTTCTAAAATAATGCCACACACCACTTAGTATGTCTGAATGAAAAATTAACACATAACACATCCACTGTGTGTATCAATAACCAGATGAAAAGGATACACAAGTACTTAAATAATACCTAGGGGCCCATTACAGCATGTAGTGTGATATGCCTTTAAAAAGTTTCAGATGTTTTGCTGCCTTTCATAAAGTGTTGTTTTGCTGCTTTCTGTAGTATGAATTAAGTCCTTGTCCTACTTTGTTCCCTCATAATCCTTAGGCATGTCTGAACATGTTTGAAATACAATGTTGATGTGGTAATCTTGCTAGTAATACAGATGACAAATACATAAAACAGGCAAAGAAACCATACAATCAGTTCTGTACAATTTGTTATAATGTGATATTCGCATACTCTGAATTTAACGTAAAAACACCTTAAAAGTATAGCTGGCATATATTTGCTCCAAACAAACCTGACTAAAACTGGCCTTCGGTCATCCTTTTGTGTTGCGTTATCTTTAACAATAGACTCATGTCTCAAATCAAAAGATGTTAATATACTGTAGAATTTAGCATAATTTTTGTAGAAATCAACATTTTGAAACATTTGATCAGACTTAATTTACACCAGAAAGAACATGAGTGGAAAACACAAATGACCATTAATGACCAGTTGGAATCAATTGTGCCTCTCTTCCTTAAAACCACACTTAATATATTGTAGGGCTGTAATCAACCAAAGAAAATCTTGGTCGACTAAAGTCGTGAAAATTTTGACTAAAAATTGACTAGGTAGGGGGGTGCGGAAAAAAATGCTAGATTAATTAACTGTACTGTCCTGCAGTTCTTGTCCTTGTAGGCTATTTGCAGTATATTAAATCGTTTTGGACTTAATTATTTTGCACTTAAATGACTCGTCTGTTGGCTCTGACAGCGCTGAATCAGCCTCATATCCTGAGACATAAAGTCAACAATTCCTTCCGTGATATTATTTTAGCGTTTGGATGTTAGAGGCTTAACATCCAGCGTCTGTCTGGGGAACGCTACCGTCGTTGCGGTTGGGTGCGCCGGTAGTTATAAAACGATTATTAGACTATGAAATATGCCAACTCTGATATGTTCATACAGCCTACTCCAAACAGACAGGGCAACCTAACGCAGAAAAGTTAGCTTACCGTTTATAGGTGATACGCCATGTTTGTAGTCGAGCTACACTCTTTGCATTCGACTTTTTTCCGTTATTTATTTTTGTAAAATGCTGCCACACTGCCGATTTCTTCGACATGGTAGAGGAGGACTGACTGGAAACTAAACACTCACAGTTAAATAAATATTCAGCAAACCATCAGACGAAGGCTTTCTAGTACTTTCTTCAATCTGTCTCCGGTGGGTTGGGCTAATCCAAAAAAGGTGAAAACAAGGGGGGTGTTCTGAAGACAGACTGCTCTGTAAATACCCCCATTAGCAATTAGTGCTTTCCACCCATAGACCGTAACGGTCCATGCTTCCACCTGATAAAATTAACATGGCAAAAAATCGACCAATCAGAATTTTGGTCAAGCCAGAACATATCGACCAATAAATCGACCAGTCGACTGGGAGGTTACAGCCCTAATATAGTGAAGATTCAACACATTACAAATGTATTGAATCTTCAGTGTATCCTTATTATTGTAGTAATAACTTTGAATAAGTTTCAAGCTGTGTTTAGCATATAAGGTCTGGTGAACAGCAGCGTCCACGGAATAATGAGTGTGTTTATTATCCTGCGCCCACCACTGAGTTTGTGTGTGAAGATGATCTTCAATCAGGGGAAACACCTAATCGAGTTTTTCTAAACACTGGTTCACGCTGGATTGGACTGGCCTACAAATGGTATTTGCACAATGGAAACTGTAACAGCTCGTTTGTCGTTGCTGCGGACCTGTTTTTATAGCCATGTTGTTCTGTTCCTGGTTTTATGTAATAGCAACAGTGCACAATTGCCCTTGAGAGCAAACTAGCTGTCTTTGATGCTGAGATGTGTGCGGGCAATACTGAGCATGAGTCATCCAAAAGCCCACACACAAATACTTTTCAGCAGCAGCCTTTCCATGCTTGGGAATTACACCATTGTCATGAAATCATTAGTAGCTGTTTTAAATCGCTGTATTTATTTATTTATGCATGTTTGGGTGGCTAATTAAAGGAACTGGTAATCTAAGAAAAGAGGCCTGCAGTTGATAAAACCTACGTCTCATTACTAAGTGATTTTTTTAGTCTTACACTAAACTGATTTTATGCAATTGTTTTTCTGAGCACTTCATGAAATGTAGTGTCTATCAAGTTAAGCTATAGTGTCCTTGCGAGCAGATGTAGCTTTATATAATTGTTGACCCTGTTGATCCCTGCTGTCGTCATCTGCCAGGCTATACAGTAGCTGTGGGTAGTGGAGAGTCTTAGATGCATTCATGATCTCAAACTATGACTTACGGTTTGTGTTGATGTTACAACTGTTTACTGGTGCTTTCTGTGACCTGATGGCTATCTCTTTAGCAGCTCTGTTACAGTAAGCCAGTCCTGTCCCCATTTAGCACACTTTACTTGTAAACATTGAGCGCTCATATGACTCATGACCTTCAAACATGAGTAAAACTTGTATTGTTATGAAGTTAAATATAGTAAAAAAAAAAATTACTACTCAGGTTTTTCATTTATTTTATTTTTTCACAGGAGATTGACAGTAGTGGAACTTTAAATGGCAAAATATCTACCTTACTCTTCCCATTGCCCACAACCAAGACACTGGACCATTATTAAATGAACTAAATTCAATTCCAATTTCTGGTTTATTTTACTTTTATTGTATTGCATTTCTTTAATCTTGAGGTAGGGAGGCATGTTTTGCAGGACATTTTAAGTGTCTAAATGTCTTCAATGTGGAACTACTTTAAATGGTGTTTGCAATGCCAGTGTTTTCAATTTGCCAGTGTTTGGAATGGTAGTTTATATTTGTCTGTCAGCTTTTGCCAAGAAGAAGCTCACTGGAAAGGACCAGCCTACAAGCCTACTGGTAATGTGTTCTTAAACCCAATTTAGTTTGCAGGAGTTGATCAGATTAACATTGGAGACAACACCTTAGGAACACAAAACCCCATTCACTGTGCTGCTCTCTGTGGAAACTTAATGGCTTTGTTGTATCTTGTGTTTGCTACAGGTCCTTCACCTTTTCCTTCCTGTGACAGATGTTGAGGCCGGAGGTCAGTCTGTTCAACAACTGTTAGAGGTGACGGGGTGAGGACGGGGGAGGAGTGTCGGTTAGCTGTACCGGGTTTTGTCTCATGAGAGTGACTGTGCCATCCAGGCACTGCCAGTGACCAGGGCTGTGGCTGTGGTGGGCCCGGCCCAGGAGGCCTTTTTCTACATCTTTTCAGGCCGCTGCTGACCTGTGCTGCTCACACCATGGATCAACAGAGAGATAAATATGGCGAGCGGCCTGCCAGGAGCACTAAAGTTGCCCAGGGAAGCCGCAGCGGCCACTCGTCCCGACCATCTGGCTCCTCCAGCTCATCTGGGGTTCTCATGGTGGGGCCAAACTTTCGTGTGGGCAAAAAGATTGGCTGTGGAAACTTTGGTGAATTGAAGCTTGGTAAGTTTACTCTAAATCTTGTGTTAAATGGTTCAAGACATAATAATTGAATGTGGATGTTTTTATAGCAGTTCTTAATGTGTGTAACTACAGTCAGTTGCCAGTTTGTAAGGTTTACTTAACCAAAACTAATGCAGTCTTATATACTATAGTAATACATTGTTCAGGTTTTTATTTAAAGTGTTTTAGAGGGGTGTTGATTCAACTTTATGCTCATTTGAATGTTGTAGTTTTGTATTGCATTATACCGAGAAGTTTTTTAAAGTTTTGTCCACCCCATTAAATCAGGGTATCTCTCAGTATAATTCAATACAATTCCACTGCAGGACTGTAAATTGTACTCTCCAAAATAACCATAACTTAAACCAAAACCTGTTAAAACAAATAAATACAAACAGAACATTATAACTTCCATGACAATATTTTTAGGGCTGTTTTATTAGACTGCATTCTCTTTTAGGTGTACCTAACCTTGTAAAAAAGATTTATACTATAATATATATATCATTTTTTTGTTGAAATGTAAATAACAAATCTCCACTCAATCAGACACAATCAGTACAGAGTATTCCTTGGTGAACCTGTTGTAACGCCTTAAACGGTGTACTTACTTTTTAAAGCCATCTAAGCTGTCTTTCCTGTTTTGTTTCAGGTAAAAATCTCTACACCAACGAGTATGTAGCTATTAAACTGGTAAGTGCACACTTTCTTTCTCTGCTTGATTACCCACCTCTGCTGATGTAAAAATCCATTGCAGAACGATGGATAAAATACAGTTACACAGATGCATAATGAAGAACTCGGTGTACTTGATTTTAGTGATGCATGAAAATGTTACTAAAATTATTTAAAGTGGTTATATGTAACTTTCAGTTTGTGTTGATTCCAGCTGACACAAGCGTAAAAGTTTTTTCTTTACTCACTGTATTATCGAGTTAACGTTACCGGCCTTGTATTGTTGCAATGAATGTTTTGCTCAGACAGAGATTTATCGATTTACAATAAGAGAATATTTTACAGATGCATCGTTGCATTACAAGTGTTGCATACGGTAACTTAGCCTACTTTGGATGTAGTGTGAGCTAAACAGGCTAACGTTATCACTGTCACTGTGTCACAAGCCAAAGCATTAAGAGTTTTTTGTAGCAACCAACGTCATAATAATAACTGATTTATTTAGCGCATTTCATGAAACCCATGGACACTTTACACAAGTACAGGGGGACAAGAGACAAGAAAATAGTAGGCAAACACGGACTGAAAGGAATAAAACGTTGGCGCTAAATAGAAGGGGGATGCCATTTAATGTTGGCTACTGACGTACAACCACATTCAATCTAAAGTTATTTTATGAATGAAATAGACATATTACATACTTGAGGGCCTATTCAGGGTTGGTTTTGAATCATTAAATTAGGGATGGGTCTCAAGACCCATTTCTATAAGGACCCGGTTCCAAATTTCTCAAAACCTGAAAGTCGACAAAGATAAAGAGTTGGATTGGGAAGGAGTCTCAGTAATGGCATAATATAAAAATAACAACCCCCTTCCCCATTTACTGTCCTGTAATTGTCTCCATCTGTTGAAAGCCCAACCGAGTGTGACTTGGGTTTTGCCCGCCGTATTTTACTTTACCCTTTAGCTTTTAGTTGTTTTTTATTTATTTCCTTTTTTCCTGTGATGGCTCTGCCCCAGTATCAGCCATAACTTCTAAAATAAAAATTTAAATACAATTTATGCCTATATAAAGAACTCTCCTGCTGCATTTTACCTGCATATAACACAGGCTCTTGTTTTGCCAAAATCTGTGACCCATCACAATGTGCTCTGTAACGTCGTCGACCTGCTATAAATCACTTTGTGACTTTGCTTGAAAAATTGGACCCGGGCAAAGGCATTTATAAAAAATAGTTTTTCACTGTCATTTTTGCTGTTACAGGTCATTTATGATCATCAGATAGAATATTACACAGTTTCAGAAACATTTAAAACGTACATATAGTCACTTTAATGACAGTGCCGTGTTCAGAGAGGGAAGCTGTTATTAAGTTTTAATTAGACACAAATTGCACGTTTTTCATTGCCATTTGCCGTTGATTTCCAGATATGACTGTCAGGTTATGCTCGGGTGGCACAGTGGGGTGGTTGTTACACTCAACTGTTCTGGTCTTAGTGAGAAATGTGAACGTAGATGCTTGGGGATGTGTGTATTTCCAGTGGTTGCGGAAGTGGAAATCATGACTCTTGACTCATGCTTTTATTATTGCTCACTAGGGAGTGGTAAATACAGTAGCTACAATAGTATTAAGTTTACTAAGCCAAAAAGTATTTTAGTTGCTTACTCCGCTGGATGGTGTGCAGACGCTGATGTAGTGCTTTCATACAATTTACATTTTATTTTATTAAATGTGTGTTGAGAACCAAAACATCAATGAACTGAGATGAAATAAAGAACTTTAGTGTATCTTTAGTTTATACCCAGGTCAGTTTTATCAGGAAATTAAATGGGAAGTTTAGGTGGAATGTAACTTTGGGGAAAGACTTAAGTTTCAGAAGTACCCGGGACAAAATCTTCAAAATGGAGAGACTGATGGTAACATTTTATGGCGACTGAGATAATGCCGTCATCTGCTGTCTTCGCTAACAATCTTTTTGGAGGAGGAGAAAAATTTAAGCTGACAGGACAACATTTAGGCTACATGTTCCTTTGTAAGAAGAAAGAGTTGCTGTTGGCTGTTTGTGAAAAACTGATTTAACATATCTGTATAATTCTGTTTTTAGGTGTGTGTTTTTTCATTTCACGATTTTATTCTAGTTTGTGAAGTTCTTGTCATTAACCTACTACTGGTTTGGATGTGTCCACTGTGTAGGAACCAGTGAAGTCGAGGGCACCACAGTTGCATTTAGAGTACCGGTTCTACAAAACACTGGGAACTACAGGTAAGGTCACAGATGTTGTTTGCAACACCTAGTTTTTTGTGTGACTGCATAACGATGATGTGTGACTGTTTTGGAAGATCAGTCCAGAAGATTGCATCATTTCCACAACAAGTGATTACTCCACTCAGGTTACGTATTGATATTAAGCGGGGTCAGCTACTTGTTTTAATCTCCAGGATTTTGTGTACATGAGTTCGTCAATGCCTATGTGCGTAAGAGAGTGTGTTGAGCGGTGACCTTGCTTGACAATTGTCTTGCCAGGGGTGAAATTCAGTAGGAAATGTTTTGACACAAAGCTTCTTGTACACCCACAACACAGATGCAGCAGCTGATGTTTGTTTTTCTGATCCACTGAAAATACTTCCTTGTTGTTATCTAGGCAGAATATGCACAATATTATGTTCTATCTCTCTCTCTGTCTATATATCTATAGATATGTAGGTCAATGCCTTATCATTTATTATTGTATAATTTATCTTATTGTCTATTTACGTTGATTTGGGCTACAAACTTAAATCTTTTGAATGTTAGTGGTTAATGACGTCAGATAGGGTACATGGCAGCACGCCAGAAAGTCTGTTGTAAAATCATCGTGTTCCCATCGGGTCATTGTTCCAGGAGCTACAGTTAAGCAGCAATTCGGTTTGTCATTACGAACGACCCCTTTCACATTACACAGTTGTTTGACCCATCTCAATAAACAAATATTGATTATATTCACAGTAAGGAAATGTGAGGTTTGACCTCTTCAGTATGAAGCAGGCTTATACTTTGTCACTGTGCTGCCTGTAGAAGAGGAATTCAATTATTTAAATAGCCTTTTGCTGTTTTAATAAAGCATCCATAAATGGATGACCAAAGGTACTGTCACTGTATAAAGCTAGTTCATGTGGTCAAAGGTTAGTGCTAATACTTTATACATGTCACCAGAAGATCTTTAATTATTTTATATATTTAATATGCATGCCATATAACTTAGCAGATTTCAGATACCAATAATTTTGTGGTCATTTCAGCCAATATGACTGCTGATTCCTTTTAGTGCATTAATAGTTTCTAATCTAGCACTCTTTTATTAGTTCTGATGTTTGCATTCAGCCAAGCCCAAAGGACTCCACTGTTGAATGTAGTTTTTCCTGATACCTTACTTGTGATGGTGTATCCTGCAATTCATTGTTTTATTTTTTTCACATTTTAAATGATTCATAATGGCCAGCGGTGACAGCTTCTGATGGTGTTGAATAAGGATTACAACACTAACACTGACATAACTTTATTTCTTTTCTGAAATTGTGCCCTTTACACTTAGTTAATGTTACCGGCCTCGTATTGTTGCAATGAATGTTTTGCTCAGGCAGAGATTTATTGATTTACAATAAGAGAATATTTTACAGATGCATTGTTGCATTACAAGTGTTGCATACGGTAACTTAGCCTACTACTTTGGATGTAGTGTGAGCTAAACAAGGTAACGTTATCACTGTCGCTGTGTCACGAGTCAAAGCATTAAGAGTTTGTTGTAGCAACCAACGTAATAATAATAACTTTGATTTATGTAGCGTATTTCATGAAACCCATGGACACTTTACACAAGTACAGGGGGACAAGAGACAAGAAAATAGTAGGTAAACATGGACTGAAAGGAATAAAACGCCCAGTTGGCGCTATGGTGATGGTATATCCTGCATTTCACTGTTTATTTTTTTCACATTTTATATGATTCATAATGGCTTGTGGCAACAGCTTCTGATGGTGTTGAATAGGGATTACAACACTTAACACTGACATAACTCATAACTTTATTTTTTTTCTGAAATTGTGCCCTTTACACTTTATTATTTAAAGTATAGTATCATTGCTTCTTGACCTCTCTTCCCTCAACTTTGCTTCCCTGAAAATGTATCAGTTTGTCATAAAAGATTAGTCAGGGTCTGCTGACGCATTGTGGTCACAGCAACCAGTGACAAGAATCTTATGAGGACTAAATGAGTACAACTGAAATAAATTAAAGTCCTTGGTACCAGAGGAAATGGGTAGCAACAATAAAAACAATGGAACATTTTCGTTTAACAGAGTGGTTTAGAAGTCATTCGGTGGTTTACTTTAGCACATTTTGTTAGTTTTTGTAATAGAGTTCTGTAAAATATTGTAAAAGTATTTTATACAGGTTGCCTAGATTCAGAGATCGCACCTGGCATTTCATAATTAACGCTGCAGCAGATGTCATGCACCGAGCTCACTTGATCATGCAGCAGGATTGATCATTGCAAACTGTGCTGACATAAACTGTGTTCTTTTGCCCTAATAATGATACAAATAATATAATAAAAAATATGCCTATTTGAATGACATTGATACATTACTTGGACTAAAAAGAAACACTGTTTCCCGGGATTCCCAGGAAATGGGTCATCTTTTCCCGGGATCTGACTCATCTAGTGCACACTCTGCTGGGTGAACTAGAGGTCACCCCACAAAGATTCTTTTCTTTAGTCTGTAAAATATGATTTGTAGGCCAGGACATCTCTGCAGCACCACACCACTTCATTTAGAATGGTTTGACACATATTTAGTCTTTAACAAATATTGCGCCCCCCTGCGATTTGGATATTGCACTAGTCCATATTTCAATAAAGTTGTGGTTAATTGTGCAGCCCTTTATAAGAGATTTGTTTGATCACGTTGCTTGTGAATTTATTAAGATGTTCCTTACAAAACAGTTAAACCACGTTGTTACAGTTTAGGGATGGCATCAGTCATAGTTTGACATGGAAAATAAAGCCAGGTTTTGGTGATGTATGGTCTTGAGGTGCTCTTAGAGCTCTACATGCATATATGAAAACCAGACTGGGAATATGATGGCTATTGTTTTGCAAAGGCAAGGGCTGGGCAAAAGGCCAACTGTGCAGAAAGTCATTAAATATTTAGAGAGTGGTCTGCCTTTCTTAGTACTGTAGTAACCTGCCTCTGTCCTCTCCTCCAGATGGGATAATGTGACCTCATTTCTTCTTGGCTGTGTGCTGGGCCACATTCCTCTCAGCCAATGGGGTTGTCACAGTGTCTGTGACAGTGTCTCAATAAATTAATGTGGTTTAACTCAGATGCTCAATTAGGTGTTGTATCTGGTGCATAACCAACTGTCACTGAATATTAATGAGGATGTTTCAATTAGGAGTTAAGCATCTTCTTCCAGATACTATATGAGAATATTTATCAGTGCAGTCAATAACTGTTTTGTTGCTGCTTTGGTTTTAACAAGACAGCAGGCATTATTTTGCTGAGGACCAAAAGGTTTTTTTTTTTTTTTTTGAAGATCAAGAGGGGGAGGGGGGGACACACGATTGAGCTGTTAAAGGCATTTGCAGTCAGACCTCGTCATGAAACACTACACCAGCTCTGTGACCATTGCGATCCAAAGTAAACATTTCCCACCGTGACTCAACTAGATTTTACAAACGTGTAAAAGAAGACTTATTCTGGATGTCTGTTCCCACTAATGCGAGCACATGGACCATTGTTAGGAATAGAACTTCTTGCTCTGACAATGTTTTACTTCGAGTGAAAAATAGGGCATGAGAAACTAGAGAGCTGCGTTCTAGTAGACTTTTTTGAGACATTGATTATTCTGCAGAGCTGCTGCAGTTTGCCTGTGTCCTTATTCTACGTATCCACTTTCATGACACAATTTTTGCACACACTTGACATAAACTTACAATGCAAAAATCCAACAATCCACCAATCTTTATGATGTAGCAGGCTGGAGCCCTGGTGAATGGTGGGGTACACCCTGGAAAGGTGACTGGTCTATCTCTGGACTGACATGCCTATAAACATTGTATATATATTTATTAAGAAAAACATATTCACACCTACAATTTAATTTATAGTCACGAATTCACCTATCCTGCATTCCATTGGACTGTGGGAGGAAACCCACACAGGCCAGAGGATTCAAAAAGGTTAGAAAAAGTAAAAAAATCATACAATTTTAGAAATATCCACAATGTATTCAACAACACCAGTACAAACAATGTGCATATGATGATGAGCACACAAATGTAAACAGTCAACACAAGATGCCACACTAAGTGTAGAATGTGTTTGACGTGTTCCAGAAGAAAAACCTAAATAGCCAACAGACTAAAGAAGACAGACATCAACAGGTGTTTTGAACTTTGGTTTGAATAAAGTGGCGAAGTTTTAGAATTCAATCGAGCCACACAGTTGTGTAGACATCCCAGTATTAACCCACATATTAACAAACGTTCCCCCCCTTTTGGCGTTCCTGCGTATTTACTAACCAGCTATCGGTATCAGTATATACACACACACACTTTGAGTGTCACGGTGACGGGTACTTTGTGACCATCTGGTAACTACTACCAGATGGTCACAATAAAATATCCAAGCTCAGGGTGTATCTAATTACAGAGTCCAGGGAAAGATCTTGGGTGGCATTTATAAAACTATGCGTAGGATTCTTACTAAAAGTGTACGTACGTCCAAGATCCAAATAATGGCGTACGTCAAAATAAATTCAGATTTATAAAATTGTGTGCATGCACATCTAAACACAAAAAGCAAAAAAAAACTGTCAGACACTTGGGAATTGCTGCAAATTGACTTATACTTTCAGCCTGTTCTCACACTGTGTAGGGTATCCTGACTACAGACATTACGGCACTCGGGGACAACTTTGATATATACCAGACCTATATTATATCCAAACAAGTCTTAGTGACAAAGTTGAAGATTATAATATTTATATAAAACACTTGGCTGTAAACAGGCGTATGCCCCCAGAGTGATGAGGACCTGTATTTGGACTGGGATGGTACGGTTCCAGCACGTTGCCCTTTCTACTGGACCCAATTCAGTACATAGATCCAAGAGCGCAGCTTTAAGGAATTAAAATTGTCATAGTAGCCAGTCATCGTCATGGCCCCTTTCTCTCCTGATTCTTCCATTTGGGATTAGTCTTCCTGCAGAGCCAGCAAGCCATCTTGCAGCACTATGCTGGGGGGGTGATGTAACAATTTGTGATTGTTAACACCTTGCCAAAAGCACAGCATCAACTATATCCCCAACCCAGAGAAACTATTTGAAGACAAAAGAGTATAGGGCAAACACTTTTCTTCATGCAAGTTTTGTCACTAACAGTATTGTAGGACTGATAACGAGAACATTAAGTGTAATGATTGTGCGAGAGCTTAATGGCTGGATTTTCAGATATTCACAGTATTAAATAGACATTTAGGGTAGTTGATGCTATCATGTATTCCATGGAGTTGGACCATCTCATCTTCTAAATGTTGAGAACAAATTATGATTTAAGATTCAAGTTGGATTTAAAAAGGTGTTAATGGAACAATTATCAGTCAGTATAAGCGCAACACTGCTGGATTTATCTTCATGATAATGTGGATGATATGGAGAGAAAAAACATGTTTGAGGCGTCAATACTTGAAAGTATTAAGAGTAATCATTATTCCCACATTTACTTTCTGCAGTCTGACATCAGTTCACCTCCTCACCATCTGCGTCGCCAATTCCCATTGTCTCTCAAATGTGCGTACGCATGGGTCAGAGTTTGTGTGGAGGATAGAGTGCGGATCGGGCCGGATTTTTCTGTCCGAGCCCGGCCCGCGTCCGACAGAGCAGTAACCGAACCCGACCCGAGCCCGACAGTCATTAAGATATTTCTGTCCGAGCCCGACCCGAGCCCGACACAGTTAAAATCGCATTTGTTTCTCATACTAATGACACATGTACGTTTGTTTGTGTGGAAAGCCCGCTTTTATTAAGCAATTGTAGGAAGGCATTGGGAAATGTCAACAGATGAGCGCATCAATGCACAGCTGACTTTCCTTCGTTTTCAATAGTTTTAAAATCTCCTGCGGCCAACTTCTTTTTAACATCTTCCATCGTTGCGCTGCCACATGTAGCTTAATACGCACGTCTTTCGTTGTCACAGCACACAGGAAGACGGATGTTAGGGACATTTATTTTAAGCTGTTTTAAATTCAAAATGTTCAATGCCTTATCGCGCTGATGTGACCGAGCCCGACCCGAACCCGAGCATCCTTTCTAAAAATCTGTCCGAACCCGGCCCGACCCGTCGGGTACCGTCGGGTCCCGTCGGGTCCCGTCGGGTTCGGGTCGGGTATCCATCCTCTAGTGGAGGGCCCCACCTTCTCCCGTTTTTTTGTTTTTTATAAAACATAACCTTTGCGTGGGAAGTGGCATATGCACAGTTTCATTCCCGTTTTTTAAATTTTTTATAAATGGTCTGGTCTTTTGACAGCTGGTTGAAAAATTGCACACATAGAAAGTCATGGGCAGGGAGATTTGAGTGGATGCCTTTTCATTTGGGCTTCTAACCAAATTTGATGTCATATTCATTCATCCCACATTTCTCTTACTCCCCTTTTTGTTGTAAAGGACTGCAGCCAGCACCTCCTATTATGAAAATGTGTTATTCTTTTACACCTGACAGACTGTTTTATTTAATGCCTGGGAGAACTCATACATTTGTCAAAGACTGCATAAAACCTTTTGTAGTTAAGGTTTTTATGCTGATTTATTTTTTTCTGATCACAGACCTGCCGCTATGAGTAATGACATACGTTTATATGATACTGTATATCTTGATCAAATATTTGTATTTTTATACATAATACAACTGCATAGTATATACTTAGTTTATTGAGTTTATTTAAATAAGTAAAGCTAACTCTATTTTCAAATGGTATGTCTGGAAGGGTTGAGCAGACATCATACCCAGCATGAAATACTGAAATTCAAACATAACAATCAGCAGCCTTTTTAAAGCTTACTTGGAAAATATTGCTCCAATAGAGGCAAATCAACTTGTAACTTTTAATTTTCTTACAAGTGCTTTTCTGCTCATACAGATGTCTTTGTCAATGCCACATACCGTTTACTTGCTTGAAGTACTGTAGAAATGTCTTGAAGACCAAGTTAGAACTACACCCAGGAATTGTTCTCATTATTTTTAAGAAAATTGGATGTGAGAAGTCAAAATTGATACCTACAAAAATGGTAGTTTTAAAGTTTGACTCTTCCTGTACAATTAGAGTATACTTTGCCATACAGGACACACACATTTGATTTTATATGAGGACCGTTTTGCTGTAGATAATGACCGTTTCCCTTTGCTAGTAAAAAGCTTGACCAGCCTTGTTTTCATTTGAACAACCGTTTATCCACTTATTTACAGCACATCTTCAATCTGACGCATTTTTGGCCTCCCACAGGCTCCCGGGGTTTCAAGTCACTCATTCCTATGGTACAATTAACAACCCACAGAACTGCATAATGGTGTCCAGAAACACAAGATGGAGCACAGCTTGACTCCTACATGTCCATATGCTAGCTGACAGCATTAATGCAACCTTTCATGCTGCAGTGTATTTCCTATTACCCAGCTGGCAAGTCAGATGTCTTCATCAGCTTATTTAGTATAAATATGTGAACACACATCATTTTTAGTATTTAGTTTTTTCCTTATTAGTGCATAAATTATTTGAGCAACATAATGTGTATTTGGTCCCTTTACTAAACTTGTCCAAACTAATGTCATGGAGCCGTCTCCTTTGTCGTGGCACACAAAACATGAATGAACTGAGTACACAACCGAAACAGTATATTGTCAGCTGGCAACCTGTCCAACATTTTCACTTGTATGTGTCAAGAGGAAAATAAATCTTCAAGACTGAGATACATAAACTGAGATATAGTACATATGTTAAGGACAGAAACTAAACTCTCATCTAGGGTGTTACTAAAAAGAAAAGGAGAAATAGTTTAGTACAAAGCGTCTCTAATCAATATTTCTATGTTAACAATGGATCAAATGATTACATGTAATGTGAAAGGGGTTACTCATAGTGATAGAATATTCTCACAGAGTTCAGTTCCATTCTCCTCAACTCTATAGAGCGTTGTAGCGTCTTTACCCTCAGCTTATTGTTTTGGTTTTCAGGCCAGCAACTTAACTGTTTTGTTTCACTCTCACTCTGAAAAAATCTACAGTACATTGCAAAAATAACAGGCAGAAGACAGAAGTTAGACAGAAGTTGTACACTGTTCACAATGTTATTGCTGCAGCTTCCTGATTTCCCAAACTACGGAGTGAAATTACAGAACATGCATGCGTTAATCACACGTTAAAAAAAATGAGTGCCGTTAAAAGGAAGTTGCGTTAACTTGTTACTTGTAACGCGTTCATTTAGACAGCCCTAGCTTAAACATATCGCCAAGTATAAACACAAGAGAAACAAAGTTACTATGTATACAGTAATGCTCCCAAAAAATCTGTTAAATACTCAATGTTAAAGGACAGGATTTAGGAATGGGACATCTTTCTTCTTCAACTTAAAATTAATTATAATATTTTACACAGCTGTAGCAGTCTGGTAATGCAAGTTCTGTGTGATTGTCCATTAGTATATACTGTACATATACAGTGGGGAAAATAAGTATTTGAACACCCTGCTATTTTGCAAGTTCTCCCACTTAGAAATCATCGAGGGGTCTGAAATTGTCATTGTAGGTGCATGACCCCTGTGAGAGACATAATCTAAAAAAAAAATGTAGAAATCACAATGTATGATTTTTTAACTATTTATTTGTATGATACAGCTGCAAATAAGTATTTGAACACCTGAGAAAATCAATGTTAATATTTTGTACAGTTGCCTTTGTTTGCAATTCCAGAGGTCAAACGTTTCCTGTAGTTTTTCACTAGGTTTGCACACACTGCAGAAGGGATTTTGGCCCACTCCTCCACACAGATCTTCTCTAGATCAGTCAGATCTAGATCTGTCGCTGAGAAACACGGATTTAAGCTCCCTCCAACGATTCTCTATTGGGTTTAGGTCTGGAGACTGGCTAGGCCACGCCAGAACCTTGATATGCCTTTTACAGAGCCACTCCTTGGTTATCCTGGCTGTGTGCTTCGGGTCATTGTCATGTTGGAAGACCCAGCCTCGACCCATCTTCAATGCTCTGAGGGAAGGAGGTTGTTCCCCAAAATCTCGCAATACATGGCCCCGGTCATCCTCTCCTTAATACAGTGCAGTCTCCCTGTCCCATGTGCAGAAAAACACCCCCAAAGCATGATGCAACCACCACCACCCCCATGCTTCACAGTAGGGATGGTGTTCTTGCGATGGTACTCATCATTCTTCTTCCTCCAAACACGGTTAGTGGAATTATGACCAAAAAGTTCTATTTTGGTCTCATCTGACCACATGACATTCTCCCATGACTCCTCTGGATCATCCAAATGGTCATTGGCAAACTTAAGACGGGCCTTGACATGTGCTGGTTTAAGCAGGGGAACCTCCGTGCCATGCATGATTTCAAACCTTGACGTCTTAGTGTATTACCAACAGTAACCTTGGAAACGGTGGTCCCAACTCTTTTCAGGTCATTGACCAGCTTGTCCCGTGTAGTTCTGGGCTGATTTCTCACCTTTCTTAGGATCATTGAGACCCCATGAGGTGAGATCTTCCATGGAGCCCCAGTCCGAGGGAGATTGACAGTCATGTTTAGCTTCTTCCATTTTCTAATGATTGCTCCAACAGTGGACCTTTTTTCACCAAGCTGCTTGGCAATTTCCCCGTAGCCCTTTCCAACCTTGTGGAGGTGTACAATTTTGTCTTTGGTCTTTGCCATGTTAGTAGTTGGATTCTTACTGATTGTAAGAATCCAATCAGTAAGATTGATTTTTAAGTGGGAGAACTTGCAAAATAGCAGGGTGTTCAAATACTTATTTTCCTCACTGTAACTGGAAAGCATTGAAGGTATATTCTACTTTTTTCATTCACTACTACTATTGTTGAAGGAAAAGCAACTAGGTACCAATTAGTAGTTGCTTTTCCTCCAACAGTGTGCTATCCAAGATATTTACAATGACCTTGCATATTTTGGATGCACATGCAAACAGTTGAACAATATAGACTTGGGTTTACTAAATGTAAGGATTAGTACAGGTATGTCCACTGAGTTGGGATTTTTTTCTTTGTAAGTCCTTTGCTAATTTCTTTCTCCTTGTGTTCCAGCTGAAGGTGTGCCCCAGGTGTTTTACTTTGGGCCCTGTGGGAAATACAATGCCATGGTTCTGGAGCTGCTGGGCCCAAGTCTAGAGGACCTCTTTGACCTTTGTGATAGGACATTTTCACTGAAGACTGTCTTAATGATAGCTATTCAGCTGGTGAGTTCAAACTGGTGACTGAGTGGTGAAATACAGTGGGTACGGAAAGTATTCAGACCCCTTTAAATTTTTCACTCTTTGTTTCATTGCAGGCATTTTCCAAAAATCAAAAAAGTTCATTTTATTTCTCAGTAATGTACACTCAGCACCCCATCTTGGACAGAAAAAAACAGAAATGTAGAAATTTTTGCAAATTTATTAAAAAACAAAAACTGAAATATCACATGGTCATAAGTATTCAGACCCTTTGTTCAGTATTTAGTAGAAGCACCCTTTTGATCTAATACAGCCATGAGTCGTTTTGGGAAAGATGCAACAAGTTTTTCACATCTGGATTTGGGTATCCTCTGCCATTCCTCCTTGCAGATCCTCTCCAGTTCTGTCAGGTTGGATGGTAAACGTTGGTGGACAGTCATTTTCAGGTCTCTCCAGAGATGCTCAATTGGGTTTAAGTCAGGGCTCTGGCTGGGCCATTCAAGAACAGCCACGGAGTTGTTGTGAAGCCACTCCTTCGTTATTTTAGCGGTGTGCTTAGGGTCATTGGCCCAGTCTGAGGTCCAGAGCACTCTGGAAAAGGTTTTCGTCCAGGATATCCCTGTACTTGGCCGCATTCATCTTTCCCTCGATTGCAACCAGTCGTCCTGTCCCTGCAGCTGAAAAACACCCCCACAGCATGATGCTGCCACCACCATGCTTCACTGTTGGGACTGTATTGGACAGGTGATGAGCAGTGCCTGGTTTTCTCCACACATACCGCTTAGAATTAAGGCCAAAAAGTTCTATCTTGGTCTCATCAGACCAGAGGATTTTATTTATCACCATCTTGGAGTCCTTCAGGTGTTTTTTAGCAAACTCCATGCGGGCTTTCATGTGTCTTGCACTGAGGAGAGGCTTCCTTCGGGCCACTCTGCCATAAAGCCCCGACTGGTGGATTGCTGCAGTGATGGTTGACTTACTACAACTTTCTCCCATCTCCCGACTGCATCTCTGGAGCTTAGCCACAGTGACCATTGGGTTCTTCTTTGCCTCTCTCACCAAGGCTCTTCTCCCCCGATAGCTCAGTTTGGCCGGACGGCCAGCTCTAGGAAGGGTTCTGGTCGTCCCAAACGTCTTCCATTTGAGGATTATGGAGGCCACTGTGCTCTTAGGAACCTTAAGTGCAGCAGAAATTTTTTTGTAACCTTGACCAGATCTGTGCCTTGCCACAATTCTGTCTCTGAGCTCCTCAGGCAGTTCCTTTGACCTCATGATTGTCATTTGCTCTGACATGCACTGTGAGCTGTAAGGTCTTATATAGACAGGTGTGTGGCTTTCCTAATCAAGTCCAATCAGTATAATCAAACACAGCTGGACTCCAATGAAGGTGTAGAACCATCTCAAGGATGATCAGAAGAAATAGACAGCACCTGAGTTACATATGAGGGTCACGGCAAAGGGTCTGAATACTTATGACCATGTGATATTTCAGTTTTAGTTTTTTAATAAATTTGCAAAAATTTCTACATTTCTGTTTTTTTCTGTCCAAGATGGGGTGCTGAGTGTACATTACTGAGAAATAAAATGAACTTTTTTGATTTTTGGAAAATGGCTGCAATGAAACAAAGAGTGAAAAATTTAAAGGGGTCTGAATACTTTCCGTACCCACTGTAAATAAAATAAAACTTAACACTTTGTGCATATGTTTGACAGTAAAAGCCTTCCCGGGTTTTGAAAGAATTCTGCCCCCTGAATCCCTGGATGGCTTATGATGTGAAACAGATTGAGAAACTTTGACAATTTCGTTTTAACCACAGTCTACTGTCAAGTTTGTTTTTGCTGGTGCTTTCAAGCACATCTCAGTCTTTCTTAGCAGGTGGTTTGCTCAGTTTACAACTCAACTTTACTCAGTTGACAAATGAGCAAAAAAGTAGACCTATAGTTGAACATGCTTGTTCAACCTGTTTTCAAAGACAAGAATGAACTTTCACGCCTAAGATGAAGCCTGTGTTGCGTCTCCTTTTATGAAGCAATATCACATAAGTGGAAGTGTTTTTGTTTGTTTTGTTGTTCAGCACTAGGCAGAGTGCCAAAGATGATCAAAGTCGTGATGATATTCAGTACAACAACGTTGATATTGCTTAATTAAAGGAAACACAACACGACAGTTGCTTTGGTGTCATGTGTGATTTGGACAAGTTAACAGCTTGATCAGAAAGTAAAGTTTCCTTCTCTCCAGGCTGTATTCAGCTTTAAATATTTATATTTTTAAGACGTAGCCCAGTCTGAAAGCAGTTTAAAGCCCTTGTTGTTAGCCTTAAAGTGTTAGCGTTAGCTTAATTTTTGCTCTTCTCTAATTTGTCTAGCGTGAGATCAACTGTCGGCTGATGCGGTTACCGCAGTCATATGAGCACACTTGGAGGTTTGCACTGAAGAATTCAGGCATCTTTACTTCCATTCCTCCTCTTCTGAAAGCCATTCATAATTTAACTCAAATGTCATTTGTGGAAATATTTTCAACTTTGCGGTGGTAATGCTAACTTAGCATCATCTGACTCATTGTCGACCTTGTTGACTGATCATTAACTGACAAGCAGGTAACTGAGCCCAGTACACCTGTTCTGGAGGCACGCACTTACCTTCTGTGTTCAACATCCGCAGGCAGCTGCACATTGCGCAGCCACAGTGTTGCGTGCAATGTTGTGGACACATGCAGCCACTTTCCCAGCTGTTGATGCACATGGAACAATTGTGCAAGCCTGTCTTTGCCACCTCATCAATTTGTTTAGCTGAGCGGTTGTCAGCTGTGTCTTTCTAGCATATTTTGTGTCTATGACAGCCAATTTATTCCACCAGTCGTCATGAATATAGAGGCTTTTCTCATGTAGCTGTCGGTTGCGAGCGCCGCACAGTAGTCGTCATGAATTTAGCAGAAAAAAATCTTAGAACCCAACTTTCTAGTGCAAGGTTTGCCCTAGCAAGTTAAGTAGAAGTTAAGAAATAGATTGTATGGCCATTTTTTCTTTTACCATGCAACCAACATTTTTTTGAATTGCTTTTTATTTTTTAAAATAACATTGTTTTTTCTTAGGTCAAAATTCTTATTGTCTGTTAAACGGTTAATCATTAACATCCTTACTTTGCAGTACAAAGTCAGTCATTATTTGAGATAGGTAGGCTAATGACCCTTGATGTAAGAGCACTTGTAAAGAGGAGTGATACATAGTTAAAAGGCCCAGTAATGTTATACTGTATATCAGCACTCATGGACTGCCTTTTGTCCAAACTCATTACTTAGTGTAAACTGTTACATAACAGCAAATAGCAGAAGCGGCAAATTAAAATGGCAAAGGAGAGCTGAACAATATGATAAAATGATTCTGCCTTTCTGTGAGGTGAATCACAGAGATTTTACAGTAGTTTAAAGGTTCAATATGTAATACTGACAGCTAGCGTTTAAAATAGTTACCACAAATCCAAGTTCTAAATAGTGGAGAGAGTAGTCTCCCCTGGCCTCTCCTCCCCAGACTCGAAGTTCATAGAGGTTGCCAGGTTGAGAACGCAGCATCCAACAATGTTGCTAGACACTAGTCTCACATAGCCAGACATTACTCCGCAGCGAAGTAACGAACATTAGATGCTGGCTATGTTGACTGTCATAAAAGCTTGTGCTCATGCGGAACTCACGGAAACACCACAACCTCGCCGTCCTCTCTACTAAACAAGCCTTTCTTGGCTTAAAATTACAGCAAAATCCTCTAAAAACACTACAGCCTCGCTGTCTTCTTTACCCAATTGACAGACACCATTTCTTAGATTAAACATACTCACCATTTATCGGCTATGGCCGTTGAACAGGCTACACGGTTGTCAAACTTGCAGTTCCTGTCATAGGTATGTCGGTGGTTGTAAACAGCCGTGGCCCGCTTGCCTGGTCCTCTGGTAACGTTAGCAGTTATTGCGTGTTAGCATTGCAGCTTTAGCCAGGAACATTTGGGGTCACTTCACTGGCTTTGTCTCAATTGTTTTTTGCAAATAACTAACTTCAGTACTTTATATAAGTCAATGTGAGTACACAAATGTTGAAATGACTGAAAATGTCCGTCCCTAGTAGCCGTGATAAATTAGCCTGAAGCTAAATGCTTACCTGTTCATGAGGAAATTAGCCAATTCTGCGTCCTTTTGGGCTCTAAGCTGTCTTCATTTTTCAAATACATCTCCAATATTTACCCAGGTTTATTCTGTCTCTGGTCATAAACAAGCCAAGATTTTTTAGGTTGGGCAGAATCTATCTCTGTTGATCTCGTACTTTTGTTAGCTGCTTTCATGGCTGTAGCGCGCTGGGTTTAAGTTGTTACAGGGGTATATGGCAACCCAGAGGGGCTGTCAAAAGGGGCAGTTGATAGTAACACATAGGCTAAATACCAGTGTAAGCCAGTGTAAACACCTTAGAACTAGAGAAATGTGATCCACTTCCTTGGTCTTTGTGAGGACTCAAGCAGCAGCTTTCTAAATCAGCTGCAGTTGTAATACACTGTTATGGAGACCTAAAAGAGACACTGTTACAGTAGTCAAGCTTACTGAACATAAAGCATGGACAAGGTTTCCTAATCCTGTTGAGACATAATTTATTTAACCCTTGATATAGTGTAAAGGCAGGGTTGGTTATGTTGAAAAGCTAGCAAGATTTGAGGGTAGCATCTCCTCGGGCCTCCGTCCAACCCCTCCTGCTGCCCGCCGGGCTCAGACCCATACACAGACATGCATCAACACTGCAACTACAGCTGAACAATCTTAGCCCTTAAGTTAATTATTGCTGTCGGGGTGTAAAGACCATTTCAAACAATATTTAAAAAAGTGTGGGCGCCTGGGTAGCTCACTTGGTATGTATGCGCCCATATACAGTGGTTCAGTCTTTGATGCAGTGGCCTGCGGCTTCGGTTCTGACTGCGGCCCTTTGTTGCATGTCATTCAATCCCTCTCTCCTCTTTCAAGTCAAAGCTGTCCTGTCAACAATAAAGGCCTAAAAATGCCCCCCCCCCAAAAAAAAAAAAAAAAAATCAACCCTGCCTTTAAGGTTATAGTAGGCTGACTTTGTAATTCTCTTAATGTGGCTTGAAATGCAGGTCTGTCTCCATGGCTACGCCAACATTTCTGGCTTTGTGAATTGTCTTTAACATTACAGATTGAAGCTGAGCAGTAAATTTTAATCATTACTCTTTGGTTCCCAAAATAACCGCCTAAGTTTTGTCTTTGTTTAATTGAAGACAGTTCTGGCACATCCAGTCGTTAATTGGTTCAATGCATGTACTCAGTGTTGGTATTGGACCATGGTACCCTTGTGATATGGTTAGTTAAATTTGTGTGTTGTCCGCATTATTAGTATTATTATTATATATTTTGTTGTTTTCCATAATCTGAGTCAGTGGAAACATGATAAAAGATGTTAAACAGAAAAGGCCCCTGTATAGAGCCTTGAAGAACTCCATATTTGTCTACTCAGATGTTTAGTACTGTGCCTGGTCCAACCCAGTTTTCCAATCGGTCGGTGGTAATTTATTACAGGGTCAACACATATCTTGTACCTAATATGGAGGCACAGACTGCTTTTGTCAGTGAAGAAAAAGACAAATTTATTGCAGTCCTTGGTAAAAGTTAAGAGGGTACTTACGAAGGGGGATACGTTAACTTGTTGACAGCGGCAAATAAGGGACGTGCATTTTTATTGTTTTTGTGATAATGTCAGAGGAGGAGGACTGCCTTGCATTTCTCAGTTCCAAATTATAAATGTGAATTTTCTCTTTATAGATACAGTGAGGGGGGGCGTATTTGATCTCCTGCAGAGTTTGTACGTTTGCCCACTGATAAAGAAATGATCAGTGTATAATTTTAATGGTATATTTATTTGAACAGTGAGACTGAATAACAACAAGAAAATCCAGAAAAACGCATGTCAAAAATGTTATAAATTTGATTTGCATTTTAATGAGGGAAATAAGTGTTTGACCCCCTCTCAATCAGAAAGATTTCTGGCTCCCAGGTGTCTTTTATACATGTAACGAGCTGAGATTAGGAGCACGCTCTTAAAGGGGGTGCTCCTAAGCTCAGCTTGTTACCTTTATAAAAGACACCTGTCCACAGAAGCAATCAATCAATCGTATTCCAATCTCTCAACCATGGCCAAAACCAAAGATCTCTCCAAGGATGTCAGGTACAAGATTGTAACTTGGTAACTTAAGGAAGAAGTTGCAGATTTTCTGTTTTGCTGTACATGCAGATGAATAGTACCCAGAGGTCCGCTTTTATCTGCCGGTAAAACTGACATGCTTCAGAAGGGTTGAAACTAGGCAATTTTACCTCTTTAGCATTTAGTTTAGGGTGGCACCACAGAAACCATAAACACTACTGGCTCTTGCTGCTCCCTGTTGGTGTTGGAGGGAGAGCAGGTATTGGTTGTTGACAATGTGTATATGATTTAACTTCACTACCAAGACTTAAAACTTACAATAATATCAAACACATTAGACTACCTTACACCAAACAATTTAGACAACAGGATGGCGCCCCAACTCTAGCAAGACTCATGATTTCATCGCGACATAGGAAATTAGTCTACAACGGTGGATATCTCAGGGTCGCAGTGACCTTGACCTTTGACCTCCACAATCTTAGTTTATCCTTGGAGTGGACGTTTGTGCCAAATTGGAAGAAATTCCTCAAAGCGTTCCTGAGATATGTTGCCGGCACGGAGGCATACGTAAATAAAAGGTCAAAATTGATGTTCCAGAGGCCAAGATCCCCTAACGTTTTTTTCTGTATGGGTGAAACACTGGATCCCACATGTCCCATAATACAATTCAATTGCGTCTTGCTTGAGACCTTCCGTGACAAAGATATCTTCACATCTGCAGGGTTTATGTTATTTATTTGTAGTCTCTAAGCTAAAATAATTAATGCTGACATCAATTCCTTATGAAATACTATATCACAATGCTCTTGAAAAGATTGACATAATGCAGCAGTCAACTTTCATTGAAATGTCAGTTTTGAGTATTTTTGATTCTGACTCATTGATTCCAGTTTTGCTGACTTTGTGGCCTGATTTTTTTGATTGTATCAAATTTGTGTCAATGTTTCTGTTTGCTGACTTTGTTTTCTTTTTTCTCAGATTTCTCGAATGGAGTATGTGCACTCTAAAAACCTCATCTATAGAGATGTAAAACCTGAAAACTTTCTCATCGGACGGCAAGGAAATAAAAAGGAACACATCATCCACATCATAGACTTTGGTCTGGCCAAAGAGTATATCGACCCTGAGACCAAAAAACACATTCCATACAGGGAGCATAAAAGCTTGACTGGCACTGCCCGATATATGTCCATCAATACACATTTAGGCAAAGGTAAGATTAGGTTCATAGTTTGTTTTGGTTTTGGAGTGTTCTGATATGTTTATGTGGTTTGGTGCTTTATTTTTGAAGTTTCTCAGTTAAATGTTATCAAATCTATCGATATAGAGCAAAGCCGGCGAGATGACCTGGAGGCCTTAGGCCACATGTTCATGTATTTCCTTCGCGGGAGTCTACCGTGGCAAGGACTAAAGGTATGCCAAGTGCATGGAAGTGTTACAAAATCAGTTTTATTCTATGTAGAAAAACTTTTATCATAAAAAACACATTTTAGAGCTGACATGATTTCATGACAACCCTGACATCATGGTCTGATAAACGATCGTTATCATTGTTTTATTTGCAGTTGATTATGAACAATTTCAGAATGTGTTGAAAATTGGTTTTGTATTGTGTATAAGTCCAAATTCAGTATTTTTACAAGTGAGATAATGTAAATATAAATACCTCAGTTATCACTGTTTGCTATAACCAAATCGAAATAGGAAGATAAGAACTAAAAAATCACTTTGTGTAATCCAGTAGGCTCTACAGTCAAGATTAAAGATTTGCTTTTAACCAGCCTGTATTGAGAGTTTTCATATAATTCTGATTAATGCTCAGAATGGATTTATATGTCTTTCTGTTTTCATTCTACTGAAGGCCGATACGTTGAAAGAACGATACCAGAAGATTGGAGACACAAAACGAAACACTCCCATCGAGGTCCTCTGTGAGAACTTTCCAGGTACACTGATTATGCCTGGAATGAATTTATGGATGAAGCCGTAAAGCTTGAAAATAATGATCACACAGAAATTGGTTTGGTGATTTGCGAAACTTTTCAAATAAAATGTTATGAAGCGCCATCCTATTTAATAATTAGATTATAGTACTCATTTTAAAAATTAAACTAATTTTTTATATGTATATTTGTTTTATTCAGAGGAGATGGCCACCTACCTGCGATATGTGAGACGGTTGGACTTCTTTGAAAAGCCAGACTATGAATATCTGCGAACTCTGTTCACTGAACTGTTTGAGCGAAAAGGATACACCTTTGACTACACTTACGACTGGGTTGGCAGGCAAATAGTAAGTAATGCACATAAACTACTAAACAAATTGGTTTTCAAGTCAGTCGACAATTACTTTTTTTTTTTAGTAAGCTGCTTGACTGCACAGCATTTAACTGATGATTATTCACCTCAGCCCACACCAGTGGGCTCTGTCCATATAGACTCTGGAGCATCTGCTGTGACGAGAGAGAGCCATCCCCACAGAGACCGGCCCTCACAGCACCAACCAATACGAAATCAGGTACACCCAGTTTTGTTTCGAGTAGTGGGCAAGTGTGTGTGTCATGTTTTTTTTCAGTGAAAACCAGGGTTGCATTACATCTTGAAATGTATGAATGAGGTACACACACACATCCCCCTGATTGCAAAGTTGTCCACAAAGCATTTTTCTCCATAATAATTTGTCAAATATATGTTAAAACAGATTAATGGTTTTTAAACCATCATTGTCAATTATTTCTAAATTATTGTTTTGGTCAACTATCAACAAGTATTTTAGTTCAGAAATTTTAAAAGGATTCCTCTGATTGACAGCAGCCCACAAGGATGAAGATAACTGAGATCTTGCTTTTAAATCATTCACATACATTGAAATGAAATAGTGGGGGAGAAATTATTTGATTTCTTACCAGATGGAACAGGTGAGAACATGTGCTCAGGTTGTCAGACTCTTACACGTTTCATTTTGTGGTTTCAGAGCTATGGTGCTCCATATACGGTTCGTTTGAATAAGAACATTCAAACGTCTCTGCCAATCACTATTGTAAATTACTGTTACAAAGAGGACTTGTCAAACAATTGGCTTGTTTTGTTAAAGTATTTTTAAAAGGCTAAAAGACCTTGTTTAATAATTTGTTTAATTTGTGTTGTTTAAAGCTTTAGTGCGTAACCTTTTGATATTAATGAAAATCTGTGACATTCAAGCCATTGCCAAATGAGTTGATACAAAGCTAATTAAGACTAAGATCAGCTCCACACAACTCTCTCTGTATCTGTAAGTATGTCGTCCGGCAACTTTTACGCGCAGAAACTCGAGTGAAGATAATTACCTAGTTTTTTTAAATCCTCCATGTCCTCCTTGGCAACTAGTGATTGCGTGGAGGAGGGTTGAGGGGATGCATGTGACGTTGATGCGCAGACAGTTTTGTTGTCATTAGTTAGAATTTCTAATGGGTGAGACAGAAACTACGCACTATAGCTTTAAATGTAAACAGAGCCCAACATTTGAGATCTAAGCATACTTCCATTTGGCTTCAGGCTCATTAGTTTCTGGTTTGTGGCTGAAACCTTGTTTTGATTTTGATTCACTCTTTTATTTTGTTACATTTTTTTTCTTCTCTATTTTTCATGCTGCTTTGCATGGTACCTGGGCTCGCACACCCAAATATCCATCTTTCCTAACACAATTATTCCATCACCACCCCCACCCTCTCCCATTGCACCCCCCACTCCCACTTCCCCTCCCATCACCGACGCCCCCGACTCCTGAGCAGACAGCGGTCTCAGATCGACGAGGAGCATGGGAGGTGCAACCCACACGCCAAGCAAACTCCTCCTATCTGACCTCCCACCTGGCAGCGGATAGGCACGGGGGCTCAGTGCAGGTATACACCCCTCACCTGGTCAACCGCAACCCCCACCCAATCTCTGTGGTGTCAGATCTGTCTCATAGAATCTTATCCAGAATAATAACTAATACTTCAAGTAAAAAAAAAAACTAAGGATTCTCAGGTGCATCATTTAGATATTTTAACCTGTTTTTTAAGAAAGGTTTGGCATTTTGAAATGGTAATTTGGCATTTCAGAAATGTGGTTGCTATTTATAACTTTTTACTATTTTTATACACTTTAAGTCAGGCTTTCTAGGTCAGACAGAAGATATCAAATTGCATTGTTGCTCTAAACATCTTTTTATTGTTATTCATCTCTAGAAAACCTAATGAAATTACAGCTCATAATTGATCCGAAAAGAATGTTATTTCCAGAATGTTATAGGTATTTCTGATTAGTAAAGCAAATGCACAATAGTAGATCCCAGGACACATTTGTTTTGTATTTTAGCATTGTATGTGTGAGACAGATCTACAACCATATACCTCTCCTACCCCTTTTACCCCTGGCTGGGAAATGTTATTTTTCTGCACCACCATATGCATGTCATCTGGTGCCACCCATCCCAGATGGTGAAAATATGATTTAGCTTTATAAACAGCAGCCCAGGTTGTGGCATTTTGATCTTAGGTCCTACAACTCCTCATGGGACTTGGACATTCCTTGCAAGATCAAGAAGCCTCTAGCATGGCAGGGTTGACCTGGCTTAGCCGGCTAAATGCATACCGTATTTTTTGCACTATAGAGCGCACTAGATTATAAGGCGCACTGACAATGAATGGTCTATTTTCTATCTTTTTTTCATATATAAAGCGCACCGGACTATAACGTGCATTAAGCGGGAAAAAAACAGTCAGATAAGTCAGTCAGTCCCCTGTGGTGCTTATAGACACCGTTCTGGTCCCTGTTTTCTCCACAGTGCGGTTCACGGGGATATCAAAGGTGAGGGGAACCTCGTCCATATTGGTGATGTGCTCTGGCCGGATCTTCTTTTCAGTGATCTTGTTTTAGAAGTATGCACGGAAAATGACCAACTTTTCTTCGTAATCTTTTGGCAGTTGCTGCGAGACGATAGTTTGTGTGCGGATCCCGTGCTAACGCTGTTGCCTTCAGTCGAATAGAGACTGTAGAGACGCTTCTACCTGCTGCTCTCTGTTCAATAACCTACTTCCGTACCATTGATTCATTCATGTTGAATTCTCTCGCAGCTGCTCTATTCCCATGTTCAACTGCGTGACTGATAGCCTTGAGTTTGAAGTCCGCGTCGTAAGCGTGTCTTTTGACAGGTGCCATTTTGGGGTCCTTATACACACACTGTAATATTATGGTGAAGTACAGTATATATTACTCTGCGACGCTCCTGGCTACGGTAGCCAGAACGCTGCAAGCGGTGCGGCTTTGTAGTTTACCAAAGTCGTACTAAAACATTTTGACTTAGCGCCGTAAGCGCCTTATACCACACAAAATCGCTTAGAGGTCAGTAAGCAAAACCAGAATTTATCCTTGTATACGGCGCTTCGGATTATAAAGCGCACTGTCGTTTTTTGAGAAAATTAAAGGCTTTTAAGTGCGCCCTATAGTGCAAAAAATACGGTACTCTTTAGTCATAAAGGGCCATTATGCCGAAAGTTACATTACATCCTGGTGTAATTTTGACCACTATATTACCCAGGATATTGTCTCTGTCCAGGAACAAGCTCTGTTCGCATAGGCGTGTACAGTGTAGTCTTAACTAGATCTCTGGCTAGTCTACTAAATGCCATTCACTGCTATTCATGTTAAAACGGTGTGGAGACTTGAAAGTTGCCAGACATCAGTAGGTATTGTACCCATTTAACTATTGTATGTTCGCTTCATATGTGGATTGTGTCTTCTAGTTGTTTTCCACTGACAGAAACATGTCTCTCTTGCACTGATTGGACTCTTAAGTCCAGGGTGTAGGGTATAGGAAGTGCTTCAGTTGGAAAGATGATGGCCGCAAGATCAACAGAGGTAGCAAAGCTAATGCTAGCAAGCTTAGTTGTTACACTGTTGGCTTACAAAACACCATTACCTATAGGTTAGACTCTGTTATTTAATTTGGTTATATAAAGATGGTTAAAATTAACTTAGTTATACAGTAGGATGAATATTGACCAAGGTCAAAGTTTATTTCTATAGCACATTTACAAACAGTCACTACTGCCCCAAAGTGCTGTACAAGTATAGATAACAACATAATAAAAGCATAACAAGTAACCGGAAAAACCCATCTAAAACGGAATATGCCAAAAACAAGAAAAACAGACAACAGATAAAAACTTTGCTCAAATCAATAACAATAAAATGTCACAGCTCAGCTTACGTTAAAAGCCAGTGCAAAAAGATTAATTTTTAAAAGTGATTTAAAACTCTCAATTGAGGAAGCTGCTCTAAAGTTGAGAGGAAGAGAGTTCTAGAGCTTAGGACCTGCCACTGAGAAAGCTCTGTCCCCTCTGGTTTTCAGTCTGGTTCTGGGACAGTCTAAAAGCAACTGGTCAACAGACCTCAGTGCTCTGACTGGAGTGTGCAAAATCAGCATATCCGATAAATATGATGGTGCCAGCCCATTAAGAGATTTAAAAACAAACAGTAAGATCTTAAAATGGATTCTAAAAATGACAGGCAGCCAGTAAAGAGACAACAGTACAGGGGTGATGTGGTCACTACGCCTTTTTCCTGTCAACAGGCGTGCAGCTGCATTCTGAACTAATTGTAATCGGCGAACGGAAGACTGATCAAGGCCATAGTACAATGAGTTACAATAGTCCAGGCGATTTGTGATCAGGGCATGTACAACTGTTTCCAGTTGGCTATGGGGCAGCTAAGGCTTGACCTTCCCAAGATGTCTGAGCTGAAAGAAGCTTGTTTTTACCACTGAGCTAATCTGTTTGTCGAGTGTAAAATAACTATCAATAAAAGCACCAAGACTTTTTACAAATGGGCAGCAGTTTAAGAATATTGGACTAAGAGCACTGTTAAAACCAGACATCGGGCTCCCCAAAAATTACAACTTCAGTTTTTTTGTCATTTAAGTTTAAAAATTCTGTGACATCCAGTCTTTTACTGGATTTCATGGATATTCCTGCCAACACAGTTGCTGTTACACACTTAATTTCCCCATGAATTCTTTAATGAGTGGGGTGATTGGGAAAATCTTTCAAGAAAAATAGCACAAATGTACTGTAATTTTTAATTAACATCACTTCATACCAAAATCTATTTTTTTTTATTTTTTTAATATAAACTTAGTGTCATAAAATGACACAGAGTTGAACCCACTGACAGTGATGATCTACAGGACTTTTAATGGCTCACAAGGAAGGTTAGAACACAGAATGTAGTAGCTCCAGCACTTCAGCAGACACGTAACTCATCTTCATCAGCACCTTGTCTCCTCCAAAACATCCATCCATCCATCTTCATCCGCTTATCCGGTATCGGGTCGCGGGGGCAGCAGCTCCAGTAGGGGACCCCAAACTTCCCTTTCCCGAGCCACATCAACCAGCTCCGACTGGGGGATCCCGAGGCGTTCCCAGGCCAGGTTGGAGATATAATCTCTCCACCTAGTCCTGGGTCTTCCCCGAGGCCTCCTCCCAGCTGGACGTACCTGGAACACCTCCGTAGGGAGTCGCCCAGGAGGCATCCTTACCAGATGCCCGAACCACCTCAACTGGCTCCTTTCGACGCGAAGGAGCAGTGGCTCTACTCCGAGCTCCTCTCGAATGACTGAGCTTCTCACCCTATCTCTAAGGGAGAAGCCAGCCACCCTCCTGAGGAAACCCATTTCGGCCGCTTGTACCCTTTATCTCGTTCTTTCGATCATGACCCAGCCTTCATGACCATAGCTGAGGGTAGGAACGAAAATTGCCCGCTAGATCGAGAGCTTTGCCTTCTGGCTCAGCTCCCTTTTCGTCACAACGGTGCGATAAACGGAATGTAATACCGCACCAGCTGCTCCGATTCTCCGACCAATCTCAAGACCCATGGTCCCCTCACTCGCGAACAAGACCCCAAGGTACTTAAACTCCTTCACTTGGGGTAAGGACTCACTCCCTACCTGAAGAAAGCACTACATTGGTTTCCTGCTGAGAACCATGGCCTCAGATTTAGAGGTACTGATCCTCATCCCAGCCGCTTCACAATCGGCTGCGAACCGATCCAGTGAGTGCTGAAGGTCACAGACCGATGATGCCATCAGGACCACATCATCTGCAAAAAGCAGCAATGAGATCCCGAGTCCACCGAACTGCAACCCTTCCCCGCCCCGACTACGCCTCGATATCTGGTCCATAAATATTACAAACAGGATTGGTGACAAAGCGCAGCCCTAGCGGAGGCCAACTCTCACCTGGAACGAGTCCGACTTACTGCCGAGAACCCAGACACAGCTCTCGCTTTGGTCATACAGAGATTGGATGGCCCTGAGAAGGGACCCCCTCACCCCATACTCCCGCAGCACCTCCCACAATTTCTCCCGGGGGACCCGGTCATACGCCTTCTCCAGATCCACAAAACACATGTAGACTGGTTGGGCATACTCCTAGGCCCCCTCCCAGATCCTTGCGAGAGTGAAGATCTGATCCGTTGTTCCACGGCCAGGACGGAATCCGCATTGTTCCTCTTCAATCCGAGGTTCGACTATCGACCGAACCCTCCTTTCCAGCACCTTGGAGTATACTTTACCAGGGAGGCTGAGAAGTGTGATACCCCTGTAATTGGCACACACCCTCTGGTCCCCCTTTTTGAAGATGGGAACCACCACCCCAGTCTGTCACTCCTTAGGCACCGTCCCAGACTTCCACGCAATGTTGAAGAGGCGTGTCAACCAAGACATCCCCTCCACACCCAGAGCTTTCAGCATTTCTGGACGGATCTCATCAATCCCTGGGGCTTTGCCGCTGTGGAGTTGTTTGACTACCTCAGCGACTTCCACCAGGGAAATTGACAACAATCCCTCATCATCCTCCAGCTCTGCCTCTACCACAGAGGGCGTGTCAGCTGGATTTAGGAGTTCCTCAAAGTGCTCCTTCCACCGCTCTATTACCTCCCAAGTTGAGGTCAACAACGTCCCATCCTTACTGTACACAGCTTGGATGATTCCTCGCTTCCCCCTCCTGAGGTGGCGAACGGTTTTCCAGAAGCACCTTGGTGCCGACCGAAAGTCCTTCTCCGAACTTCTCCCACACCCGCTGCTTTGCCTCTGTCATGGCAGAGGCTGCAGCCCTTTGGGCCGTCGGTACCTTGCAACTGCCTCCGGAGTCCTCCGGGATAACATCCCGGAAAGACTCCTTCTTCAGTCGGACGGCTTCCCTGACCACCGGTGTCTACCAGGGTGTTCGTGGGTTACCGCCCCTTGAGGCACCTAAGACCCTAAGACCACAGCTCGCCGCCGCAGCTTCAGCAATGGAAACTTTGAACATTGTCCACTCAGGTTCAATGCCCCCAGCTTCCACAGGGATGCCCGAAAAGCTCACCGGAGGTGTGAATTGAAAGTCTGTTGGACAGGGGCCTCCTCCAATTTACCCGCACTACGCGTTTGGGCTTACCAGGTCTGTCCAGAGTCCTCCCCCATCCCCTGACACAACTCACCACCAGATGGTGATCAGTTGACAGCTCTGCCCCTCTCTTCACCCGAGTGTCCAAAACATACGGCCTCAGATCAGATGAAACAATTATAAAATCGATCATTGACCTTTGGCCTAGGGTGCTCTGGTACCACGTACACTTATGAGCATCCCATCCCTATGTTCGAACATGGTGTTTGTTATGGACAATCCATGACTAGCACAGAAGTCCAACAACAGACAACCACTCTGGTTTAGATCAGGGAGGCCATTCCTCCCAATCACGCCTCTCCAAGTATCTCCATCATCACCCACGTGTGCGTTGAAGTCCCCCAGCAGAACTATGGAGTCCCCTACTGGAGCCCCATACAGGACTCCATTCAGGGTCTCCAAGAAGGCCGAATACTCCGAACTCTTGTTTGGTGCATATGCACAAACAACAGTCAGAGTTTTCCCCCCCATCACCCGCAGGCGTAGGGAGGCGACCCTCTTGTCCACCGGGGTAAACTCCAACGCAGCGGCGCTCAGCCGGGGACTTGTGAGTATCCCCACACCCGCCCGGCGCCTCACACCCTGGGCAACTCCAGAGTAGGACAGAGTCCAACCCCTATCCAGGAGTATGATTCCAGAACCGAGACCGTGCGTAGAGGTAAGCCCCACCAGATCTAACTGGTAGCGCTCCACCTCTCGCACAAGTTCCGGCTCCTTCCCCCACAGAGAGGTGACATTCCACGTCCCCAGAGCCAGCCTCTGCCGCCCAGGTCTGGTCTGTCGAAGCCCCTGACCTTCGCTGCCACCCATGTGACAGAGCACCCGACCCCACTGGTTCCTCCCACAGGTGGTGGGCCCATGGGATGGAGAGAGCCACGTAGTGCCACGTAGCTTTTTTGGGCTGTGCCCGACCGGGCTCCGTGGCAAACCCGGCAACCAGGCGCTTGCTGACGAGCCCGCCGTCTGGGCCTGGCTCCAGACGGGGGCCCCGGGCTTCCTCCGGTCAGGGTCCCTCGATCTCTTCCTCGTTTTTCCATAGGATGTTTGAACCATTCTTTGTCTGGCCCCTCCCCTGAGACCACTTTGCCCTACCAGGAGCACAAAGCTCCAGACAACACAGCCCTCAGGTTCATAGGGACACACAAACCTCTCCACCACGATAAGGTCATGGTTCCCGGAGAGGTAAACTCCAAAACAGAGTTCTGATATATCTGTGCAAAGTAATGAAAAGAAACTTCAACAATCATATTTTTAAATGTTATGTCTAGCAACTTCATCTCTAGAAGATGTATCTACACTGTTGCATTATGAATGGAATTGAATGGTGTTAGGATTGCTGAGATTAACAAATGTGAACACTGTATACACCTATGCATACAAAACACATTTGTACAATAATTATAATGCAATTCTTCTACAGCTATATGCGATCAATATCTTTCCTTTGTACAGTCGGTGTCTGTCAGTGGCAGTTTGTTTGGTGTCTTTTCATCTATGTCTATATGATTTTAATAAAGGTTTATATTTTTACAAAGTTTTCTTACATACTTGCAAATGGACTGGAATACAACTGCGTATTAGGGCCACTGTTTTTATTAGGGAGCCGGGGAGGGGAAAAATATTCCGTGATTGAAGTAATACAATTATGAGAGAGAAACTTTTTTTTTTTCCATCTCTCCAAAGAATCAAATTTCGTCATGATGACCTTATCATAATTTTTTATCAATGGGATTAAGTAACAAAGAAATACTAGTGATATTAGCCCAGAATCTCTAAATAATCATAAGCATTCTGACTTGTTCTGAATTGGGCCTTTTTTGTAGTTTTTGCCACCTTGCATGCGCTTAACAGGGTTCTTTTTAACGTAAATATCAACACTCTCGTTCTTTGGTGCCATTATTACTGTAAGTCCTTTCCTTTTTTTTTACAGCCATCTAAAGGCATCAGGTATCTGTTCCATCTGAAACATTAAATGTGATCTGTCCAAAGTTCCAGACAATAACTTTCCTCTGTGGAAAACAATCTTAAGGATTCCCAAACTGTCAGTTTGTCATGACGGGGAGAGCTTCTTTTGGTGAATGTGATAAGCCATGATCAGCACAGCCTCTAATGCACCGACCTATGCCTTTTTTTTCTGATCCCACCCTGTGCCCAAGTGTTTCAAACGTGAACTAAGGAAGCCTGGCCACAAAATTCCCACAGTGTGTTTGGCACACTCCCCACACTGTGCAGGGTGCACCTGATCTAGCTTTTCTGCTGGTTAATAGAGTTACCATACCATAACACCTGAAAGTTTCCGGAACTACAACTCAACAGATCCCTGGTTACATCTTCTCGAAATGTAACCCCCTTCCCCTGGCTCCATAATTATTTTTTTTCTTGCAATTACTAATATGCTGTCATACTGAAAATGTACATTTTAAAAACCATTAAAATAATTTAGATTATGGACAAGCAGTCCAATTTGCTCCCTGCAAATATACACAACTGGTCAAAAGTTTGGGTCATTTAGAACTTTCCAATGCACTCCATTATAGACAGAATACCAGCTGAGATCAGTTGCATTGTTTGTTTGTTTTTTAACCAGGGCAGCAGTTTTCAGATTAAATTATGTGCTTACATAATTGCAAAAGAGTTCTCCAGTGTTTTCTCAGTAAGTTTCTTTTTTTTTTGTATTATATCGGATTTTGTAAACAGACTGTGCCTTTGGAACATTGGATGAATGGTTGCTGATAATGGGCAATGTAGATATTGTATTAAAAATCAGCCACCCACTCAGATCAGCTGGTATTCTGTCTATAATGGAGTGGAATGGACATTTGTAAGTGACCCCATCTTTTGACGGGTAGTGTATAAATACAAAGTTGTAAACCTATTGTAAATGAAAGCTTTGAATATTACACATTTCAAACAAATATGAGCTTGACGTTCACATAAATAAATCAGATTTGTTGAAATTATTGTCGCCAATGGTAACTGGCAATAGTTTGAAGAGCTAGGTGGGCAAATATGAAGATTTTGCAGTCGACTGATATCCAACTGCATAATTTGTATGGTCCTCTACCCATCTCTTGTTGCCCATTGGGACTAACTTTCAAGTTTTCCTTAAAAAAAGGGGGACACAGACAATCAGAGTGGCTATGGATACAAAATGGAAGCGAGAGAGAGTGTAAATACTAAAGCTTTTCTTATGCTTTCTTGTTATTGATGTGTTCTTCTTCTTTGCTGCTGTATTCCATAGAGAAGACAATAAAAGTAAAGTGAATTGGTAAAGAATCATTCATGCTTAAGACTTAGAGAAACTCTCCAGCAGAAAGATTATTTTACTTTGATTCTTGCCAATGTCTTAACTGTTTTTGAAGTTAACCCCTGTCTGTGCCACAGGTGGTCAGCTCAACCAACGGGGAGCTGAATGCAGATGACCCACTGGCCGTCCATTCCACGCAGCCCACTACAGCTCAGGCAGAGGTGGAAGTGGTTGACGAGGCCAAGTATGTGTCATACACCTGCCACACCTCTCCTCCATGTCTATTTGTTGCTTTCTCTCCTTCCCGCTCTTCCTTTTTACCTCTGTCTCTCACGCCACTTTTTGCTATGCTGTTGAATTGTGACATCCCTCAGCTATCATCCTACTACTGCCCCTCTTATCTTCTGTCTGACTGAGGATTTTTGATCATGACTGCTGCCTATCTTTATGCTGTTCCCTCAATTCAACCTGAAGAAAGAAAGCCCATGTATGCTAACTTCTCAGTCTGAGTTAATTCAGCTTCTCATACATGTAGCCTGCCTGAGCAGTCGACCCCTAACACAGGCCACACTGGCAGCAACTGAGGATGTTATTACATCTTGTGGCAACCTGACCATCTTAAAAAATACTCCACTGTTGATCATCATGTCTTTAACAGTACCAGTAACAAAACAGCTACTGGTGTTTGTTTTCAGCACCAGCAGCTGGAACAATGCCATGCTGCATGGATGGCCACCCACTGTGCTAAAACTGAATGTTGCGAGGTTCAGCTGACTGTAAAGAGTTGAGAAGAGCTCTTCGGAGGCATAACTCGCTGAGAGAAAAAAATATACTGTATATTAATGGAGAAAATAAGTGCCTAGCTGTTGAAAATAGAGGTCATTGGATGTTACAGGTAAGATTGAGGCTGATTTTGTTTGATAATAGTACAAAGGTTCCAAGTCTCTAAAGTCGCCAGCACATCCATACTCATGTTAAGCCAATGAATGTATTCTAAGACTCGGCTTTAAGCAAGGCAGGAGACCCCTCTGATCTGGTCTGCGTCTGCTCAGTTACCAAGCAGGACCTCAATAGTGCAGGTCAGCACAGTTATTCCCTGTTGTGAGGCTGTGGTGGAAACATTTATGATTATGGCTTTACCGGGTCCGTCGAAAATATATAAATGGGTTGTGTGCATTCTGGTAAGCAGATAAATGGCTTTTGCCCCTGTAAATACTGGGTGTGAAATTATGCACAAATTGGTACACAAACAATCAAAACCGTGGAAATTGTAGTGGTTCTACCAAATGTTTGTGTTTTTGGCGAAGGTTTCCCAAAAAAATACTGATTTTAAATTGAAAGTCAGTGCTGAATAAGTGGTCTGTTGACAAGGTAATGGGCCAGCTGATCATTTAAAATGAGGGGACATTATTTCAGAAGCAAGACATAAAGTATATGAATGTTGTGAGCTGCATGTTTTGGGTTATGTTTAAAACAAAATAAACTGTCAATCGTAATAAAGGTAAAATGAACTCCATTTTTCCTCCAAAAGTAGATTTCACTCTGCAGCATTGTAATACATCGTTATGTTTATTGCACAATATATCCAAATACTACTTTTGTATGTTTACATAAAAAAATGTATCAATGTACAGTATTTGTACTTCAGTCCCAACCTCATCAGAGTCCATCAAAGCCACTGTAAAAAACTGTTTGGTACAAAGACATGAAGTAATGAATGCAAATCATGCGTGTGATGCAATTTAATTAATGTTTTGTCTTCTTTGGGGAATAGTAGTTACCCATGATGAATTAATGTTCCGTGCTCTTTCATATTTTTAATTATCATTCATAGACTGAAATTGGCCTCTGATTGTCAAACTATAACACAAATTTCAGTCTGTGCAGGATCAGTTAAACTTACTCTGAATTTTGGTTCAGTATTTCTATCATCTAAAGTTATTAAAAGCATATTATACGTTTATGCTTCTTCCAGCTGTATACTACTTTATACCTTTTTAAATTAGAGGTGAGCCATATATTGTTCACAATAATAGCGGTATATAAAGTCCTTTAAACAAAAAGACAATAACAAAAAAGTAAAGTGTTGTTGTTGTAGAGCGCTCTCTGGTGGACAAATTATGCAAGCCCAACACTCATAACATGGTTGAAGGGTGTTTCGTCTATTTGTATTTTATTTTTTAAATCTTTATTTATGTGCCGTTATAAATGCCAATACCAATAGTTGGTCTGGCTCTAGTTGCCATTTGCTCTGTTAGCGATCTCCACCTTCTCCTCTATTAATCCGCTAATCAACTGCATGGGCTCCGTATGAGCACAAATATGGACTGAAAAACTATTTTATTGTCTGATCAAAACTCAATCCATGGCAACATTTTTATTTTGATAGTTGTGATGCTACAGTTACTTCCTGTTTACCTAGATGATTGCTTTTGATTGGACAGCCCTACATATGTTTAGCAACTGATTTGAAGTCTTTACTAGCTACGATTTTCAAGTCGTAATGGTTATTCCAGAATGAGTAAATCAGTAGTTTAAAAAGTATTTACTAACAACTTTGAAAGGACTTATTACAGAATAGTAGTGATGTATTTATTACGAGTAGTTGGGTCAACTCTATCTTGCACTTACTTCCATCGTTGTCCAACAACCTTTATTAAGATGGAGGTGGGCATTCAATGTCTGACATTAGGAAACATTAGAAACTAGGCAGTTAAATCATATGAGCTATTGGTTTTTATTTGATTCAGCAAGTAGAAAAGAATATATTTTTTAAAAGATTGTCAAATGCACATTCTTATTGCAAATGTACCATACATTACACCACATATTTTGATACTGTAACATCTTCATAGCCAGGGATTCTGCAATAAATAATTAACCCACCTTTCATCTTAAATGGGCTCCTGGACTCTGCTAACACAGGAAAAATAGCTGCATAGTAGTTGTTCTGTAACCTTCTCTCCTCTAACCTCAAACGTTCCCTTTCTGTATCCACCGGTGTCCTGATGGTGTGCATGTTTGTGTGGCATGTGCCCAGTCCCATCATCTTAGTCTTGCTGTATTAATCTAGCTTTCTTTTCTCTTTACACTGTTTCCTCTCTCTTCTTCTGTAGCTGCGTGAAAATGCTCAACCTGTGGTGAGTCCCTCTCTGCTCGTCCACATCAGACTCATGGGACAGGGAGTGGACCAGCCTAGGCTGGGGCTCAGTCGTTATTTACACATTTTAAGTAGACTCTCACTGGTACAAAAGTATCTTATACCCCTGAGAACATTGTCTACTATGTGCAGTATCAAGTCTCTGCCCTTTTCTACTTTTTTGTCACCACCGCCCGATGTTGTTCAGTGACAGATGAGTAAAGAATACTGTAGTGCTGCCATGTGAGCAGGCATACTAACTTAAAACTTGATGTCACATCAGTGCAAAAGGAATATGCAAGTACTTTTATATAAGTTAACTTAATCATCTTGTATGTACCCCTGTGACATTTGTAAGAAATCAACAGGGCCTGACAGAATCTGTAAAAAGCAGGTTTTCCATAGAAAAAAACATAATTTTAACACATCTCCAACCCAAGAAAAAACATGTCCGCCAATCAGATATCACTCTTTGAGCAGCACATTTGGCTTCAGTTTAAAGGTCTCTTAACTCTTGTTGCATGGTGCACCATTATTTGTTATTAATAAAATAATCTAGGAGTACCCAGTCACTGTCTTATGTCTTGATCCCCAGCTTTTTTTCTTGTCTTTGTATGTTCTATCGACCATTTAAGCTCACCCTGTCTTGTGCTTTATGTGCACTGCTCCATTGTTTTGCATAGGAGAAATATTGCCTTCAGAGTCACAGTTTGTAGTTGAGTCCCCTCTGCCATTTTTTGTTGGGGGTGCAAAACCATGCAAAAACTTGGTGGATGTCAATGCATCCATCTTGTATCCTATTAATCAAATTTTATGCCAGCTGCAGTTCACACTATTAGGATCCCAAAAACATGAATCTGCTCAGATTTGAAAGTTTGATTTGAAATTCAGCATACCAATTTTTATTTTTGCTTTTTTTATTTTTATTTTTTTTTGCTTCATTTGAAGCCTCCCTCAACTACGTATTGGTATAATATCTGTCTCTGTCCTCAGGTGCTGCTGTTTCTTCAAGCGAAAACGGAAGAAGAACACGCCGAGGCACAAATGATCATCCACCACCGGCTTGAAACGCTCCAAGGGCCGGCTCAGTTGATTGTGATATCAGAAATCAATAAGGTCCCATTCAGAATTAAAGAGGGAGACAACTGAAATATCTTGATTGAAATGCTCTCTGGAGGGACCCGTTAAAATGGTTTGTAGAGATGTACAAGAAACTTGTGTCTTTTGATGGGAGTCCCTTTTCATGTTTTCTTCTTCTTTTTTTTTACCTCCTCCAAGTTGGAATGTTTTGCAGGCCAGTCGCCCAAATGGAAAACTTTTTGTTGGAATTCTGCAAAGGCTACATGTTTTTTTTTTTCCCTTCCTGAGACACCCAGCATTAATATTTTTCTCTCCTCGTTTTTTACTTTTTTCTCCCGTTTCCCTTCTGTGGTATTGCAAAGGAGAAGACAGATCTTCCTGTGGAATTTTGCCACCTTCAGCCTGTTGCATACTATGATTTCTTTGTTTGACTCACAAAATCATGTTTTCATTTCCCCTCTGTCAAGTCCCAGTTCAAAGTGGTTTGCCCGACACAAAGCCATTTTGGTCATTCCTGACATGGGACTGAATGTAAACCTGAACACATGGGAAGCCAAGAGTGTAACTGCCTATCTTTGGGCACAAAGAGCATCAGTCTGCCATTTGGCCCCTGCACTTTTTTCCTCCAAAGAGGTCAACCCTGGCACTGGGACCTGGGCCTGAGAGACTAGAAGACCAGAGACACCTCCTCCACTGTGTTCTCTCAGGATGATTTCTGCTCACGCTGCTTGGTTAAAGCACTCCACTTAACCACGCCGCTGTTAAAACACACTACATTCTCTTTTGACTCGCATGCAGTTTTGCTCATGTTGGCTTTGTGATAATGAACAGCAACCTGACACTTGGGGCTGAAAAACTATATGCTATTTATGCTATTTATCTCTTGGTTGCCACCAATTTTCTTACTAGTTCTAAAACATACACACTGAATGTATGGACAGAAACGTAAATGACTTTGGAGCATTTATATAATCTGTCATGCGCATGGGAAGGAAATTGCAGTTAAGGAGTTAAGGCCAATGTTTAAAAAAAAAAGAAAAAGGAACTAAGTGAGACCCAAACACAAATGAGAGGAAATGAGGGCCTTACATATTCTTGATCTTAATAATGTGATGGTTAATAATGGTCTCTACACCAGTAGACACTGGGGAATGTTGCTTTGCAGTGATGAGAGAAACTGGCGTGATGTGCTTTGGAAATTAAATCACAGCCTCTCAACGCTACTGTCCAATGCCTTAACCCCGACCAGTCGACCACCACATCACATCACCAGTTGGATAAAGAAGTTGTCAGCATGATGGTTGTGAGGTTTGCAGTGCAAATTTTGAGGTCACCTGTATAATAAAGCCCAAAATTGTGGACTGTTCCCCAGCTAGTATCAGAGCAGTTATTGGGTTCCCTTGTAACACTGAGGATGCATTTCCAAGAGAAGAGTAATGCCAAATTGAAGGTTTGGTGTAATAATCTGTAAAGGTGTTAAGAAGTCCCTGCCCCTGTGTGTCCAGTTTGAAGACCCCTGTGCTGCAAAGCGATGTTTTAATTTGGACAACTCTGCTAAACCCCCGGCCCCTCTCCTCAACGCCTAGAGAGAAAACCCAACGTTGGCGTGAGCGAGGGCGGATAAGTGAACATGTCCATACCATTTTTTTATCTTTTTCTTCTTTTTTTTATTTAGTGTCATGGAGGACTGCCTTGAAACAATATCCTCAAAATGTCACCTTGCTTATCCTCTGAACAGAGAGTGAATTAACATACATAGGTGTGTTATTTTTTTGTTTTATATCTTGGTAATGTGAATTTTCTGAATGCATTTTTTTAGTTTTTCCATTCCAAATAGCCATGGTTTTATGGGGAAAGAGAGGGTAACAAAAAACAAAAGACCATGACTGCACTACATTTGTTGACCCCCGCTTTCCCTGACAAGACCCTGCCTTCTTAAAACTCTACTTCAAACATGCTTATTACTTTAATTGTAGCTGCCTCATGTGCTAGGCCTTCCCTATAGGGTGCAGGGAATACACTTTAAATTTACTTTTATCCCTGCCCACTTCTTTTTTGTGCCATGACACCCTCCTCCTTTGCTCTCAGCTCACACACACACACACACACACACACACACACATGCTCTCTCACGCTCATCCCAGATGAATCAATTCTCAGCAGAGTGTTATATTTGGTGTTTTGTGGACCTGCCCCATCATCTTTAGAAATACAATGTTGTAGATTTTCTCAATTAATCCGTATGTAAACCTGCTTGTTGTGTGTATTTACACTGTATATCTTTTGGTTTATTCTCACCCCTGACATGTTGGTTACTCCGGGGTCTAAGTTATTGTCTTATTGAAAGTACTTGAATATAAAAATCTACAGGACCTTTTTAGTTTGTTTTTATGTTCTTGGTCATTATCACAGTAGTTCCACACAGGATTTGAAGGGAATGGTGGGAAAATAGGCTATTTGAATGACCGGTATTCACTTCTTTAAGATGTTTTAGTGCCTCTTGAGTGTGTTTGACAGGTGTGAGACTCACCTGGGGAGTCCTGAGCTAGCAGGTGTAAATGCTCGCATGAGGGTTGAGTTGATGTTTTCACCCAGAGGAGCTGCCGTTTAGATGTTGGTGTGCAGGTAAAAATCACTTTTCAGTCTCTGTGAAACATTCACCGTAATGTATCGGTTGTCAATGAAACCCTTCATTAACATCTGCTGCCTGGGATTTTTTTTTTTTCCCCACAAAGCATTAGCGACGCCCCGGCTGTTTCATATCAGCTACCTGAGAAATATTGAAAGTATTTCGGGGTAATGAGATGGATATCCAGACTATATAGCCTTCAACGTTCTCCCTGAATTCCCCGAGTGCCATTCCCGAAACTACTGCTAGCCCATGCCTTTTAACTGTGCCAGGAAAATATGAAGTTGAATGTTTTTTTTGACCATCGCATTCCACCTTGTGTCCTTGACGTTACAACTGTCATTTTGAAAAATTGCCGAGCAACGTGGCTCAATTCAGTACCAGAAAGTGTTGTTTGAGATATTAAAGATTGTCAGGAAAAATGTTTTATGTGTCGCTTCTGTTGGTTTCTTTCCGTTAATGTTGAAACCAACACCATTTTATCGACAAAGTTTATGATTTCAGAGTTGGATTTGTTGGTCATCTTTGCAAACTCTGCTTCTTCCTTAAACTGGGTCGCCTAACTCATTAGCTCCAGACTCAAATGGTAGATATAGATATATTACTCTAATGTATTTACTTTTGACTATCTGGGCCTCATACAGAGCGATATAGGAGTACTCTGTATGATTTGTATCTGCATGGCTTATCCGGAGACGACAGTGAGCGATCCCTCTCCCTCTCCAGGGAATTTCCCCCCTGTAGAGCTCATATACTGTTAGGTGAGTGAGACGTTATGGCTTCCAGTCATCATGTAAAACAAAAAACTTTTTCATGTCTTCTCACAGCACATTCCATTTCAGTTCCCATTAGTTCTGATATACTTCACTTCAGTCAGGCTTGTGTTTTATGCGTGTAAGTCATGTTCCTGTCTGTAAAAGCTGTGTAAATCAAAGCAAAGGACAGTAAGTGTGAATCAATGGCTTCGGTCTTTATGGGTTCTCTGGCACTTTTTCCTTGTTGCTGTACTGTAGAATTGTCTTGGATTTACTGTTTATTTTTCTTTGAGGGAGAGGTTTTAGGGTGGCATTTATTGCAATATCGTGATGATTATTTGTAAATTGTACAGAGTTCACAATTACACTCTTTCTTCTTTCTGTTGGGATATAAAATATGTATTCTTTGATTTTTGTTTTCTTAGACTGTGGAAAATCAAATTGTACAGCTCCAAGAGTTTATCCTCCCTTTGGCATTGATATGTTTTTCTTTTTTTCTTTTTCAGAGCTATTAAGAGAAAGCTTAAAACTGTAAATAAACATTGTGTTGAAATATGAATGTCACTTCAAAAATGTATTTGAATGAGTTAGTCAAGGGCTTCAAGAATGAAGGACCCAAATTTCTTATGGTTTCATATTTTAATTTACAGAAAGATAAAGGTCCTTTTTATCTGAGATACCTATTTTTTTTTTTCTTCTCCTTGGATTCATACAATACCATGTGTCAACCTTATAAAATCACTTTTTATTCCCTCCACACCTAAAGGGAAACTCCAGTTTGCACCCTTTTTTATGTAAAATAAATGATCTCTCCACCTTGCGTGAATGTCTTTTGTTTTTGATTAATTGCTTCAGATACTGTATTCCGACTTTAATTAAATTGCAACTATACACAGTTGATAAATCCAGCTTGTTCACGCTAATTTCAGTTTAGATTCATAATGTCTTCATGGATGCTCAGTGCCTGTGTCAGGGTTTCAGTCTGACCCTTCGGGACTTTTTATATAATTTCAGAGTGAATGAAAGATCTGATTTTAATTGTTTGAGTTCAGTATTTACACTTAAGAGAGCAGGGTGATTTGGTATGGAGCTAGAACACTAACAGTAACTTGTGCTATTGAAAATAAAATTTGGCATTGATACAAGAAACATTTGCACTGTAAAATGTTGAACTGATATACAGTATAAAACACAAACATCAAAAAGTAATCTCAATCCTATTATATTATTTCACTTTGACATTTGTATTATGATGTTGATGTCTTTTCAGTGACAGTGAACGCTGTCAAGATTTTTATAATGTCACTGGTTTTCAGTTTCATCTTTCTGTCACTGTTTTGTTGTCGGAGGAGGGGCCTGAGGGGAGGGACAAAGAGGGCGTGATTTACAGGTAATTTACATAGGCTAGTGGCGAGACACAGCACCTCCACAGGAATCCTTACAGATGTGTTAAAACCACATATCTGCTATATCTTCCTCAAGTTCACCTTTCAAGTAAGTCAGTTTATCTCTGCCTTTTTCACATAGAAGCAGGCTGGTTAACTTTTAATGTAGGCCTTAGCTGTGCTGTTAGCAGAGGTTAGTACTGTTCTCGTAATTCAGCATACGTCAGCTAACTTATGGCTAATTGTAGCTAAATCTCCCGCCGGGGATGTCAATCTATCTTTTATAATCTAGTATTTATAATAGCAGTAAATCTGGGAAAACACAGTTAAGGCAGTTTGTCAGTGAACACTTTATGCCTGTTAGTGAGTGTGATTTGCCTAAAATCCTGTCAGTCAGTGATCCCTCAGTGACTTGTGATTGGAGGAGAGTTACAGTGTTAGCAGCAGGTAGAGAGGGCGGAGCTCGTTCTCTTACATCCATGAAGGAGCTAATGAGCGAGTCAAGGCTTGTGCTCCAGCAATAACACTGGCCTTAGGAGTCCTAAAGGACAGGAATTACTGTTATTATAAATACTAGTTTATAGAAGATAGATTGACATCCATGGCAAGAATTACCCATAAACCACGCCCTCTTTGTCCCTCCCTTCAGGCCCCTCCTACCTTCACCAAAACAGTGACAGAAAGTTGAAATTGAAAAACAGTGACATTGAAAAACCTATCATGATGCAAACAAATGTCAAAGTGAAATAATATAGGATTGCGAGATTATTACTTTTTGATTTTTGTGTTTCAATGCAAAAGTTTATTTTCAATACCACAGATTACTGTCACTGTTCTAGCTCCATACTTTGGCAGGGTTTGCAGGATAACCAGATTTTTCTCTCTTCACTTTAATTAGGAATTTAACAACATAACATATTATCATATCATAAAATCACTGGGTTTTGATGGGATTCCCCCTGAATTTTATGCTGCTTTTTGGGAACAGTTGGGCCCTTTCCTCTTGACATGATTAACTTCTCTTTTGAAAAGTGTGAATTCTCAAGGGATGTTAACACAGCCTTAATTTTCTTACTGTTGAAAAAGGATAAGGATCCTACAGAGTGTACTAGCTATCGGCCTCTGAGCCTGTTTAACGCTGACATAAAAATCTTTGCAATTCTCCTAACCCGTTGTTTGGGGTCTTATATGACAAAATTAGTGGACACTGACCAAACAGGATTCATAAAAATGAGACTGGCAGCAGATAATGTTAGACGCCTTCTCCACATTGTTGATGCGGCAGAAGACATTAAGATCCCAACGTCTTTTCACTGGTATGATCAAAGCTTTGTATTCTAATCCCCCAGCCCAAGTCTTAGCACCTTCTCTTTATTTCCAGTTTCTAGATCCTCCTGCCAAGGTTGCCCTTTGAGTCCAGCACTATTTGTCCTCTCTCTAGAGCCGCTGGCTCAAGCCATTTGCCAATCGATTATGGTTTCACCAATATGCATTTGTAGTACACAGCATCATCTCTCATTATATGCGGACAATGTTTTTTGTTTTTTTAGAAAACCCCTCTCACTCTCTTCCTCACCTTCTATCATTTTAGGGCTTTAAAATGAACTGGTCAAAGTCTACACTGCTTCATTTAAATGATTCTAGCCGCAACTCAACCATCTCTGCTGACATCCCCATTGTTAAGCAGTTTAAATATTTAGGCATTAAGGTCTTCCCCTGCTTAAAACAGATTATTAAACATAACTATTCTGTTGCTCTTAACAGCGTTTTGAAAGACACGGAAAAGCGGATGGGTCTCCCCATGTCGATTCAAGCCTGTATCTCAGTGATTAAAATGGATGTTTAACCCAGGGTCAATTTTGTGAGCTCTATTCTACCTCTCTCCTTTCTGCCAGATTAAAGCTCAAGGTACATATCTGTACATGTTCTGGGAGTGCTCTCCTGTTGGTCAGTTCTAGAACAGTATTGCCTCCAAAATTTCCGCAGTGATTAATGTTATTGTACCCGATACTGTAAATGTTTTGAGTCAGAATGACCTGTTAGCCTTCCAGCTCTCTGAAGCTCAAAAGCGTGCTGTATTTTCCTTAAAGTCCATGTTATAACTTTGTGCTGTAGCCTTTTCTTTTGTTTGCGTATGTGACTGATTCTTTGTCTGTGTCTGTCTATTTGTGTGTTTCTGTTTCTGCACGTGTTGTTTTGTCTCCCTCCCTCCTGTTTTTCCTCTTTGCGTTTTTGTGGCTCTGTGTGCTGTTTGTAACTGTTTGTGAATGTTTTCTAAATATAAAAAGAAAAAAAATTTAAAAAAATAGTTCATATAGTATAGAATAGTAGTAATAGCATATAGAATATTTTTTACGATTGCGACCATAATTTCTTCAACTTTCCTAAACTCTTAACACACCAACACACCTACAACAAAAAGTTGACAAAACAGTTAATTTCATGTTCAAAACCACACACTGTAAACTCCAACACTAATTTTTAAAATACAATGATACACTAACACAATACACTAAGTCTACCAAAACACTTCAAACATGTCTCAAAATCACATAATTCTTCCAAAACACTAACACGTGTTCTCTCTTGTCATAGCCCAGTGTCATAAAAACACTAATATCAAGTGTATTGACAGAAACTGCATTATTTCATATGTGTCAGGCCTGCTCCTTGCCCAATAGACACTATATTATTGATCATAGATTACACTGCAGTTTCGTTTGAAGCCTCTCTACATTTTTGTTTTGTTGAATTTAGTAAATGCTGCATTTTGTTTCCTTTGCTGCAGAAATGCAATAAAAAATACGAATGAGCCATCTCAGAGTAGCTTTGTAGAATGTATGGTTTATAAAAAAGGAAACAAGACTGAATTGTCGGGGTAATCGTCTTCCTCTTCCTCGTGCAGGCATTTAAAAAAAAAAAAAGTAACCTTTTTTGCTGTATGTACTACTGTAACATATCAGAACCAGCTTTGTCCAGGTTTGTGTAAACAAACAATGAATTTGACTTCAGTTACAGTAATCTTTGCTTTCAAAGTACAACACTCACTTAACATACACTCACCTATAGGATTATTAGGAACACCATACTAATACTGTGTTTGACCCCATTTCGCCTTCAGAACTGCCTTAATTCTACGTGGCATTGATTCAACAAGGTGCTGAAAGCATTCTTTAGAAATGTTGGCCCATATTGATAGGATAGCATCTTGCAGTTGATGGAGATTTGTGGGATGCACATCCAGGGCACGAAGCTCCCGTTCCACCACATCCCAAAGATGCTCTATTGGGTTGAGATCTGGTGACTGTGGGGGCCATTTTAGTACAGTGAACTCATTGTCATGTTCAAGAAACCAATTTGAAATGATTCGAACTTTGTGACATGGTGCATTATCTTGCTGGAAGTAGCCATCAGAGGATGGGTACATGGTGGCCATAAATTCAATTCAATTCAATTCAATTTTATGTATAGTATCAATTCATAACAAGAGTTATCTCAAGACACTTTACAGATAGAGCAGGTCTAGACCATACTCCAGAATTTACAAGGACCCAACAGTTCTAGTAGTTTCCTCCAGAGCAAGCAACAGTGCGACAGTGGCAAGAAAAAACTCCCCTTTGGGAAGAAACCTCGGACAGACCCAGGCTCTTGGTAGGCGGTGTCTGACGACCGGTTGGGTTTAGAATGAGATGGATGCACACAAAATGGGAATATAGAAAGATGAGGAGAGAGGAGCTCAGTGTGTTGAAGGAAGTCCCCCAGCTGTCTAAAACTATTACAGCATAACTAAGAGAGACAGGGTAAAGAGAGGAGCCTGGTCAGGCTAGAACTCTCCCCAACCGGATTGGGCTGTATCGCCCTGCCTCCCTCTAGTTTTATTATATTATTGATTATATGATAGATCAATCTGACAACTATGACGAGAAGCAGGTGTGCCGGGTTAGGCGGACGCTGCGACTCTTCACTCCCTAACTATTTTCAATTCAATTTTAGAGATGCTCAGTGCATCATGGGAAGTCCCCCAGCAGTCTAGGCCTATAGCGGCGTAACTAATGGATGGTTCAGGACTTTCCTGAGCCAGCCCTAACTATAAGCTTTATCAAAGAGGAAAGTCTTAAGCCTACTCTTAAATGTGGAGATGGTGTCTGCCTCCTGAACCCAAACTGGAACCTGGTTCCACAGGAGAGGAGCCTGATAGCTGAACGCTCTGGCTCCCATTCTACTTTTAGAGACTCCAGGAACCACAAGTAACCCTGCATTCTGGGAGCGCAGTGCTCTGGTGGGGTAGTAAGGTACTATGAGCTCTTTAAGATAAAATGGTGCCTGACCATGAAGAGCTTTGTAGGTGAGAAGAAAGATTTTAAATTCTATTCTGGATTTTACAGGAAGCCAATGCAGAGAAGCTAAAACAGGAGAGATGTGATCTCTTTTCCTGGTTCCTGTCAGAACACGTGCTGCAGCATTCTGGATCAGCTGAAAAGTCTTTATGGACTTTTTAGAGCAGCCTGATAATAAAGAATTGCAGTAATCCAGCCTAGAAGTAACAAATGCATGGACAAATTTTTCTGCATCATTTTTAGACAGGATATTCCTGATTTTTGCAATATTACGTAGGTGAAAAAAGGCGATCCTTAAAATTTGCTTTATGTGAGAATTAAAGGACATGTCCTGATCAAAGATAACTCCAAGATTCCTCACAGTTGTGCTGGAGGCCAGGGTGGTGCTGGAGGCCAGGGTGATGCCATCCAGAGTAACTATCTCTTTGGATAATGCGTCACGGAGGTGCTTGGGCCCCAGAACAATAACTTCAGTTTTATCTGAGTTTAACATTAGAAAATTACAGGTCATCCAGGTTTTAATATCCTGAAGGCACATTTGAAGAATATAATTGAGTATCATCTGCATAACAATGAAAATTGATGGAGTGTTACCTGATAGTATTGCCTAAAGGAAGCATATATAAAGTGAACAGGATTGGACCGAGCACAGATCCTTGTGGGACTCCATAACTAACTTTGGCGTGCACGGAGGATTCATCGTTAACATGAACAAACTGAGATCTATCTGATAAATAAGACTTAAACCAGCTTAGAGCAGTTCCTTTAATGCCAATTAAATGTTCCAATCTCTGTATTAAGATATGATGGTCAATGGTATCAAATGCAGCACTAAGATCTAATAACACCAGTACAGAGATAAGTCCTTTGTCTGATGCAATTAGGAGGTCATTAATTTTCACAAGTGCTGTCTCTGTGCTATGATTAACTCTAAATCCTGACTGAAAATCCTCAAATAAGCTGTTGCTATGCAGGAAGTCACACAGCTGTTTGACGACTGCTTTCTCAAGAATTTTAGAGAGAAATGGAAGGTTAGATATAGGTCTATAGTTGGCTAAAACATCTGGATCAAGGTTGGGCTTTTTCAGAAGAAGTTTAATTACAGCTGATTTAAAGTACTGTGGTACATACTGTTAATAAAGACAGATTGGTTAAATCTAGTAGAGAAGTGTTGACTAAGGGTAAAACGTCTTTAAGTAGCCTAGTTGGGATGGGGTCTAAGAGGCAGGTTGATGGTTTAGATGAAGAAATAATTGAATTAAATTGATAAAGATCAAGTGAAGCAAAACAGTCTAAACATACATCTAGTTTTACAGCTGTTTCTAAGGTTCTTGAGTTTAGAGATAAGTCAGGTAAAGGCAGGTCTTGGTGAATTTTGCTTCTAATAATTTTATCATTGAAGAATCTCATGAAGTCGTTACTACTAAGAACTATGGGAATACTTGGCTCAGTAGAGCTGTGACCTTCCGTCAGCCTGGCTACAGTGCTGAAAAGAAACCTGGGGTTGTTCCTATTTTCCTCTATTAATGACGAGTAGTACGCTGTTCTGGCATTACGGAGGGATGGACATGGTCAGAAACAATGCTCAGGTAGGCTGTGGCATTTAAACGATGCCCGAGTGGCACTAAGGGGCCCAAAGTGTGCCAAGAAAACATCCCCCACACCATTACACCACCACCACCAGCCTGCACAGTGGTAACAAGGCATGATGGATCCATGTTCTCATTCTGTTTACGCCAAATTCTGACTCTACCATCTGAATGTCTCAACAGAAATCGATACTCATTAGACCAGGCAACCCATTCTTCCCCAGTCGGCCCATTCTCCTCTGACCTCTAGCATCAACAAGGCATTTTCGCCCACAGGACTGCCGCATACTGGATGTTTTTCCCTTTTCACACCATTCTTTGTAAACCCTAGAAATGGTTGTGCGTGAAAATCCCAGTAACTGAGCAGATTGTGAAATACTCAGACCGACCCGTCTGGCACCAACAACCATGCCATGCTCAAAATTGCTTAAATCACCTTTCTTTCCCATTCTGACATTCAGTTTGGAGTTCAGGAGATTGTCTTGACCAGGACCACACCCCTAAATGCATTGAAGCAACTGCCATGTGATTGGTTGATTAGATAATTGTATTAATGAGAAATTGAACAGGTGTTCCTAATAAACCTTTAGGTGAGTGTATAAAGACAAATAATTAAAAAAACGCAAACCACAAAATCTAATTGAAAAGTCATAGCACACTATTCCCGATTATTACATACATTTCGATGTATTTTGTGTTTGTGTGTTGGCAACGCTCCGGGACTAGTAGTGGGACAAAAATCTGGCGGAATAATAATAATAAGTATGGGCAATGATAGTCACTGCGCCAATTGCTGCTATTGCAGCACATTGGCACACTGAATAACATTTAAAGAATAAAAACAAATTGTCATGCGATTGAAAGAACCTCAACAGCTGAGTGTGTTTCCTTGATTGAAATCAGCAGTGATTGATCTATTTGCATAGCTTAAATCAGCTGTTTCTCAGTAGCAATGGAATAAAATGCAGGGGATATATTTGTGTTTATTTGTGAACAGCTTTTCTCTTTCATTTAGCCTATAAGTTAGGTTTTGAACATGATGGTATCTGTTCTGACCTACAGTGTGAAAGCATTTGTGAATTTGTCAGTAAAAATCCTTTGTTTTGGTCTTGGTTGAGCTTGTGTGTAAAAGAAGTTCAAGCATTTTAAATTTCTGTTAACTGTATGCATTTTGTGTGAAAAGTAACAGGAAATGTGTTAATTGACAGACAGATTTTATGCTAACTGTGTTGAGTTTTAAAAATTTTGTATTGAAAAAATTGTCACAGCAATCGTAAAAAAGCTAATAAAAATGTGTACAGCAACTTTTGCAATCCAATATGAGTTGTCACAGTTGATGGTGAGATTGTGCATGCCTCTAAATGAATGCAATGTTACCTTATCACAGGTTACAGTATGTCAGTGAGTTGTGAAATTATTTCAATATTTTTTTAGAGGCTTGATGAAGTCTAACTATCCAGTCTTTCACAGTAAAAAAAAAAACTAAGTTTAGAGAAAAGTTAGACAAAGTAAACAGCTAACCTACAAGTTGAAAACTGCTGATGCAAGTAAATAAAAATAAATATTTGGGATAAAAATGTACGACATAATTTCACTAAGACTCGTTTCCAAAAGCATCTTAAAGCTAAAATGATCTTAGTCCCATGAAATTGCATTTCCCCAATAAAAATAAAAAAATCGATTCAATTGTCAAAAATAATTTTTTTAAATTCTTGCAAAATTGCAGGTAGTGAGTAACTAGGATTTGATTTAGTGCATTGTATAGGATTGGCTGCTCGTCTTTTTGGGGTCCACAAAAAATGTTCCACTACATGTTACATGTCAAGGGTAATAAATATATTGTACATTTCCTACAGCACTTACCTACAGCACTTTATCTTTAACAGTTGTACTTAATAGTTTCTTTGTAGAATAAGACAGAAATTCATTATTATATATTGTCTTAAAATATTATTTTTTAGACATATACAGCTATATTGCGGTAAATTACGGAAGCCGAGAATGCATAGAAAAAAAATCCATGGCCGTTCTCGGCTTCCGTAGTAATTACTAACAAAAGTATATTTTTTTAACTTAAAAACATGTCAATATGAAAACAGAAATATGTAACGCAATTAATACACAATACATTTGATAACTGAATACATTTTATTGCAACTTGTTTACATAAGATACGCTGAGCATTTCAAGAAATTTCTGAGAAATTCAGGTGTTGCAGCGGCATAAGGACAGAAAAATAAGTATGGATTCATAGAGAAAAGCAAAACATAATAATAGAAGTATATCATAAATAGAAAGTATATAAGAGCAATTAATCAAAATTACAAGGCAACACATGAATCAGCATATAAGCAGGCACAAGTATTTGTATGTAAAATCTATAACAGCAGAATATGATGAAATAGTTATACTTTAATAGTTATAATTTAATAGTTATACTATAGGCTACCTACGGCGTAAGAAGGAGAGGTATCGCAGGTCGTTTGTCCCGGCCGCTGTCAGACTCTGCACTACCTGATAACGTTGTAGTTTCTGGTCCTGTTTTTCAATTACTCCACACACTCTCTGTATATCTTTATTATCTGTATTTATATTTTGTCATTATTAAAAGTACTTACTTGTATAATATTATGCATGGTCACAGTTCAATATTATTTATATTATGGTCACTTACTTTCCCTATATTATTTATTTACATATTCAATTTAATTTCACTTACTTACACTGCAATATTATTTTTGTACAATGGCAACCACATTTTACAGTACCTTTTATTTAATGCTACTTTACATTCATTCAATACCTTTTTCTCATTGTCTGCTGTTTGCCTGTTGTTTGTGTGTTTACTTGTTTGTTTTTTGCTTTTTGCTGTAATAAGTGATGAATCAAGTATTATCTAATCTAATCTTACTTAATCTTATTAAATGATAGTGTATATAAAATTATTTATGCAGGAATATTGCTTAGGGATTTTTCATTCTGACATTTCCTCTTTTACTTACAGTTGTAAAGGGTGTAAGAACTTGATCCACCATAGATGAAGTGTGTAGGGACAATTGTCTTTCTTCATGTGCACCTTTCACCTCCCGCCGGTAGTCGTCGCAGCTGGCCGCCGTGGCGATGTGTGACAGCGAATCGAAACTATAAACTTCCTGTATGAACATCCTGTGCCTCTTTTCCACCGGTCCGAGTCAACATGGTGGGTAAAACAGAGAACACTTCACCTCACCATCCCTCGCAATCTTTTTCAATCCTCATCGTCTGTCCGTCCATCAAGCGGTTACAAGCATCACTCTGCACCCAAACGGCACAACGTTTATAAACGCTGGAATATATGGCACTTTAGTGGCGTTGGATATATGTAAACATGGGCTAAAATGTTCGCAGGTTACTGGCAACCAAACGGTCAGAAACATAACAAAAATATCACCTGTACACAACTCTTTACATGAAGTTTCGGCCTGTGTATGCCATTCTCTGCTTTTAAAATCTCACCTGTCTGTCGCTTTTGCTTACAAAGCAAAGCATTGCCCTCTCAACGGTCGGTGTAACCGTCGTTAGGGGACTAAGTGCCATGATAGGGTAGCTATGCGTTACAATTTTAAAATAATTTCAGGTTTTATTACTGGAAGTATACTTTCAAAACCAATTGCCTGAAATCTTAATGACTGTTTGACTCAACATTTTATTTTAGAAATTGTGTTTATGACTTGGTGGTCAGTATAACCTGAAGCACAAGGGCAAGTGTGCCTTTTATTTTCTAATATTCAGTGATTAAATTGCTATTAATATGCATGTTACTTGGCCTTTAAACGCATTTGAGGACACCTGCAGGGACCCTTAGTACCAAGACTACAGTAAGTCAGATGCCCTCTGCGGTATGATTAACTTCATCTTTGGTATGGCTAAATGATTTCTGAAATACAATTCCAGCTGAAAATATTCAGAGTTTGACCAATAATGTGTCGTCCAGTGCAACAAATATCAACTAGACAACTGCACATGTGACCTTCCGCCACATAATATATTCTTCTACAATATTTGGTGTTACTGTATTTCTCTTGCCTAGATCCAGACCTTTGAATCTGCCCACTCCACAAACCGACAATTCCGTCTGATATCAGGCAAATATTTCACAGTTGTATGAACACTGAAGCATCTCTGTTTGGTTTCTCTTTAGGGGCGAGTCAGGACCAAGACAGTCAAGAAGGCCGCCAGGGTCATCATTGAGAAATATTACACACGCCTGGGAAGTGACTTCCACACCAACAAGCGGGTGTGCGAAGAGATCGCCATTATCCCCAGCAAGCCTCTGCGCAACAAAATTGCAGGGTAACTTGGTGCCATTTCAACTCTTTGTGGTTAATTTTGGAGTGTGCACACTGCAGAAACATGCACTACTGCTATATAATAATAATCCTCATTAATAAATGGTAAAGTTATGGTTAATTCAACTTGAGTCAATTGTCATTTCACTGTCTGTGAAAGATGTTATAATTTATGTTATTAGTTAGTCATCATTAATGTAATATAAAATAATTAGTTGATACCTTTAGATGAATAGTTAATACTTTATCAATGGTTAATACTTGTTTTGATAAACCATCTATCAACATTATGGCCACTAGTTGCCACTAATGCTTATAATAATAAGTGAATGTTTATAAAGCATCATAAAACGTTTACCACTGTTTACTACTTAACTAAAGTTTAATTACCTATCAATCATTTATTAGTGATTTTTAAGTTCCTCTCTAATGTCTCTAACAGAGGAGACCGCATTGCATTACTGACACACACACAGATGGTAGATGCAGAACAAAGAAAAGATGAGACAGTAAATACAACTTTGAGTTAAAGCGTAACTCTCACCAAAATGCAACCTAGGGTCTTTTTGTTAATGTACCAGAGTCAAACTTTCGTTTAAGAGCATATTTAGCATATTTTCAAAGATTTACCGTATTCTCGTCTTTTGGTCAAATGGCTTTTTGAATGGGAGTCCTACACTAGCCTCAAAATAGCTATTTTTTAAACACTAAGAAGGCTCAACGCAACATGAAACTTTGCTTCAAGTATCACCAGGGGCTCTACACATGAACACAAGCATTGAGAACATTGTTTGTGTTCACTGAGTTTACTAAAAAGAAAATGCTGAATAAATTGGGTTGGTTATTGTGTTTTTCTATCTTATTCATTGTTTCAGGGAACGTGAGTCACAATATTTATCGATTATATGTAAATTATTATGTATAATGAACTTAAGAGCTGTTGCACAATATTATTAACTAATAAGTTTAGTAAAAAATACCTAGTGTTTATGATATTGCAGATTTTTATGAATTGTTAGAAGATTCCAAGTAATGTGTTAAAATTGCTAATAAACTAAGTGATCGGTTCATATGTAACTGAAGAACAAATTGGCAGTTTGTTATCCGTAACCATCTTTTCCTTCCTACAGTAAATGGTAATCATCAAAATCAAGTTCACATCAAGTTAATTTTTTTTCAATTCAATTTTATTTATAGTAGCAAATCATAACCGTTATCTCAAGACACTTTACAGATATAGTAGGTCTAGACCACACTCTGTAAAGTACAAAGACATTACAATTCCAGTAATTTATAAAGTAAACTCTAAATTATCAATCAGCGTCTTTTGTTGTTGAAGTGTTACTTATACTGGTAATTATCTTGTGCTCCTGTCTCTCTCAGGTATGTCACACACCTGATGAAGCGCATTCAGCGCGGCCCAGTCAGAGGAATCTCCATCAAGCTGCAGGAGGAGGAGAGAGAGAGGAGGGACAACTACGTCCCAGAGGTCTGCTCAGTGTTTTCTTTCTTGTTCGACTGTTTCATGAGACATTAAATACATCACACACATCTTGCCGTTTTTATCAGTTTGATAACGAATGGTGTAACCGTCAGCGAGAACCCAACACCTTTATAATTTTAAAACCGTTTAATTGCACTTGTTAGAAAAGACTCAATTCAGACAGCTAATATGTTGTGTTTTTAATCTCGTCTTTTCAGATTTCTGCATTGGACCAGGAACTCATCGAGGTGGATCCAGACACAAAGGAAATGCTCAAAATGCTAGTAAGTGTAAAACACATGTATTTTGCTGCTTTTATTAGTAAAAGATACTTTTTCAGTTTTTTGTTATGGACCCTGAAGATTCTTATCACAGGCATTCTGACTTCAAAAGCAAATTCATTTATTTTGCAAATTCACATATTACATTCAGATAAAACATAACGGGTGTATTGCACAGGGAATTCCATGTGTAACTTTATGACATTAATGATGGATGTTTATTGTTTATTGATCCAGTTTCCACAGTGCCTTGGCAACCACACACAATAGCAATAACAATGCAGACATTAATGTTACGAGGTTCTGCTGGGTGTCAAAAAGTCCCAGTCAGAAAAGCTTATGACATGATTCCAGTTACATCCAAGTTAAGTTGCTCACCCTCTCTGAGAGCAGAGCAGTACCTATTCTCATTTAAAAATATATGAATTAAAGTGACTATATGTAACTTGCAGTTTGTGTTGATTCTAGAGCCGCTTTAGACAAGTGTTTTTACCACACCTGCTGTCGTAAAGGTCTTTTCTTTACGGTGCTGTGTTGTCCACAGAGTTAGCAATACAAGGAGGTCATACAGTTGAGATTAATCTTTTCCTCAGACAGAAAATCATTCATTTAAAGTTGTAAAAATAATTCCTATCCTATAACATGGTATTTTATTTTACACACTACACAAAATAAAACCCTACAACCTATTAAATCCTTGTAAAGTGTTACAAAAAAAAAAACGTGCTAACTAATGTTCTTGTTTATTTACCTGAATAATTTTTTTTTTCTTCCTCTTGTAGGATTTCAGTGGCCTATCCAACCTTCAAGTCACTCAGCCTACTATTGGAATGAACTTCAAAACACCAAGAGGACTGTGAAATCATGTGTAATAATCCTCCTAATAAAGAGACATAATTGTGAAGTGTTATTTTTCTTTACTTTTTACCCAGGAAGTGAATTTATTTTTTCCCTAAATGATACATTACATATGTTACATGAGCATATGACAAAGTGACGTCAACCAGCCTTGCTCATTGTCACCTGATACAGTCAGGCAGGAAAGGTCAGAGAGCACAGCGAAGCAGCATCATGAATCCCACTAAATGTTCTTTGTTCAATTCAATTTCAATTCAATTTTATTTATAGTATCAATTCATAACAAGAGTTATCTCGAGACACTTTACAGATAGAGTAGACCT
>CM057239.1:33007470-33087470 GCA_029931835.1 Etheostoma nigrum
TTCCCCTTCGAGGGGAACTCGAACTGCGTCGGTTACGACACTATGGGAACGCCTTTAGGCATGACAGGGCTGAATGCGAATGAAAACTACTCCAATCCTATTGGTCCTAGTGAGAACGGTAGCATGTGACGGCATAACCGTAGGGGCATATAAGCACACCGGCACATAGCTCATTAGCTTTTTTCTATTCAGCAGGCACGTTGGTTGATGTTGTGTTTGAATGATTCCGTGTATCCTACTCACCTGGAAGTTGACGGTATGTCCGAGCAGTTAACCAGTTCCAGAGATGTGTGTCTCCCTGCCCGCGTTTCATCACGGTAGGAGACTCTCATGAGCTGTGTGTTGCTTGTCTGGGCCGGTCGCTCGCCACGGCAGCTCTCGAGGGGGCTGTTTGTGTCCATTGCGAGGCCCTGCCCGTGCGGGTACTGAGGTCCCGCATGGCCCTCTTTTCCGCAGACGGCCAGATACGCTCTCCCCGTGGCTCGGGCCCCGCGGTCGCTGAGGCGGCTCGCGGTCCCGGTCATGGGGATCGCAGCGAGGTCTGCTGGAGGATTCCGAGACGGCTCATTCCCCGTCTCGTCCTTCGTCTGCCGATTCTGTCTCCCCTAGTCCCCGTTCGAGGGCTGGCTTCTCGGCTTCTTCTGTTCGGGGACGCTGACCAACGAAGCGGTTGCTCCCTGGCTCTGAGGAGCTCAGCGTGCATCGGGGAGGTGGGAGGGGACTTCCGGGTATCGGGCCGACGTCATCAGAAGAGCGCCGAGAGCGCCGGCTTATGATGAGCTGCTGGAAGTGGTGACGCGAGCTGTGGCTAAGCTCGGTCTGGATTGGCCACAGGCTGTCAGGGAGCTTAACACCAGTGGCAGACTGGATGATCGCTTCCTGCGGAGCCGCCCTGCTCCCCCGCGCCGATCCTTGCCATTTTTTCCGGACTTGCACAATGGTTTGTGTATGTCTTGGTATAAGCCTTTCTCCGCCTGGCTTTCTACTCCCCAGCTGCTGGAGTATGGCAATGTGGTGGGGATCAGGGACCGCGGCTACGGGGACGATGCCGCGGGTTGAGGCCGCTCTGGCGGGTTACCTCTCTCCTCAGCTGACGTCATCTTTCTGCCGGCCCGTGTCGTGTGACTTCCACGCTGGTGGGTACAGCTTATCTGGCGGCGGGCCAGGCTGGAGAGAGCCTGCTCACCATGGCGGTTTTTTGAGCCTGCCAGGCGGTCCTGCTGCTGGAGATGGACCTGAGTAGGGGCACCTCTGAGGAGGGGATGGCGGAGCTGCGCAATACCGGCTCCCACCGGCGGAGCCAGGGGCGGTGTGTGGCTTCTTGTGGTCCCCTCGAGCGGCTTGGGACGCAGGCCAACTCTCCCGCGCTCCCCTCCCCAGCAGGTTGGGTCTGCGGGCCGTCGTCCAGTCACAGCGGGGCAAGGCCCTGTGGCTGTGTTTTTCCCCCGGAGGCCGACTGAGGTCCCCTCCAGGACGGCTGCTAGCGCTGTTGTCCCGCCGCCGTGGCGCTCGGGACGCGCTTGCCTCCGCCGGACCTTCTCCACTCTGCCTGCCCCGAGGGGTGGCAGTGGGCCGGGGGTTTGGCTCCCGGCAGGTCGGGCATGAGAGCCGTCGTCCGGTCACGGCAAGGGGCTGTGTGTTTTGCCCCGGAGGCCGACTGAGGTCCCCTCCTGGACGGCCGCTAGCGTTGTTGTCCCGCCGCCATGGCGCTCGCGACGCGCTGGCCGTCGCTGGACCTTCTCCGCTCTGCCTGCCCCGAGGGGTGGCAGTGCTCCCGGACTGCGGATCATTGGCGGGTTTTCCTGGCGGCCCGCGTCAGGGGTTCGTCCGGGATTGGCGCACCGGCTTCCAGCCCTGAGGGGTTGCTTCCGCTGGCGGATTTCGCAGAGGCTTGGCGTGGCTTGGTGAACATTTCCCCGTGGGTTCTGCGCACCGTTGTCGGAGGGTACTGGCTGCAGTTCCGGGTCCGCCTCCCCCGGCTTTATTGGGGTGGTCCGGACTATGGTGTGCCCAGGCCAGGGCCTGGTGCTGGACAAGAAGTGCGCTCGCTGCTGGAGAAGGGGGCCGTGGTGCTCGTTCCCTCGCTGGCCAGCGGGTCCGGTTTCTACAACCGGTGCTTCATCGTTCCCGAGACGGACGGGGGCCTGCGCCCTATCCTGGATCTGCGGGTTCTGAGCCGGTCTCTGAGGAGATACAGGTTTTGGATGCTCACCATCCCTGCCCTCGTGTGTCACATCCAGTCCAAGGACTGGATTGCCACCATTGATCTGAGGGACGCGTACTTTCGCGTCTCCGTTCGTCCTTCCCTTTGGCCTAGCACTCTCCCCTCGCACTTTCGCCGAGTGTATGGATGCGGCACTGGCCCCTTTGTGGCTCCAGGGCATCCGGGTCCTGTATTACATCGACCACTGGCTCATCCTGGCTCAGTCTCGGGGAATGGCGGTTCGGCGTCGAGATGTCGTCCTCGCTCGTCTTCTTCGTTGGGGCTGAGGCTCAACGAGGTGTATAGTGTGCTGGCACCCGCCCAAAGTACTGTATTCTTGGGGTGGTGTGGGACTTGTTGACAATGCTGGCACATCCGTCTCCGGCTCGTGTCGAGTCCGTTCTGGCCACGGTGTGGAGTGTGAGGCTGGGCCGCGCCGTCACAGTGGAACACTTCCGAAGGGGGTTGGGCCTCATGGCGGCTGCTTCCGGCGTGTTACCTTCTGGTCTTCTGCACATGAGGGCCCTGCGGTGGTGGCTGAAATCCAAGGGGTTCTCCCCGAGGGGAAAGCCGTTCCGCCTGATATGGGTTACGCACAAATGTCTTCGTGCCCTATCGGTGTGGGCGACGCCTTGGTTCCTGTCCCAAGGACCCGCGATGGGGGCGCCCTGTCGCCATGTATTGTTTCAACGGACGCTTCCCTCACCGGGTGGGGCGCGGTCATGGACGACCGCTCTGCGAGGGGTGTTTGGCAGGACCATCACTCGTCGTGGCACCTCAATTGCCTCAAGATGCTGGCCGTGTTCCGGGCTCTGAGGAGCTTCCTGCCTTTACTCCTGGGTCACCATGTGCTTGTCAGGTCCGACAATACGGCTGTGGTGGCCTATCTGACTCATCAGGGGGGTCTGCGCTTGCGCCCTCTCTGCAGACTGGCGCATTGGTTCCACCTGTGGTCCCTGCGGAGACTGCTCTCTCTCAGGGCGGTGTTCTCCCTGGGCTTCAGGGTCAGGGTGCGGACCTGCTGTCGAGACTGTGGCTGAGGCCCGGGGAATGGCAGCTCCGCCCCGAGGTGGTGGAGTCCTTGTGCGGAAGGTTTGGACCTATAGACGTGGACTTGTTGCGTCTCAGGAGACTACGCACTGTCCTCTATGGTTCTCCCTGACGCCCCCGGCCCTGCTAGGGCTGGACGCCATGGCGCGGAGGTGCCGCTCTGCTCCCGGGGATCCTGGAGTAGGTCCGTTGAGAGGGTGTCCGCCATTAGGTCCGAGGACCTGATGGCGCTCCTGGACGGTCCGCCATGGCAAATCCCTCTGGGGAGGGACCTGCTGTCCCAGGCAGGAGGCCGGGTTCTTCACCCTTGCCCCGCCCTGTGGCAGCTGTGGGTCTGGCCCCTGAGGGGGCGCGGTACCTAGAGGCGGGCCTGACGGCAGGAGCAGTCGAGACTCTCCTCGGCTCCAGGGCCCCATCTACACGGAGGATGTATGGCCTGCAGTGGACCGTCTTCTCTGCTTGGTGCAGAGGACGCATGGTGGACCCGGATACCTGCCCGGTGGTTCAGGTGCTGGAGTTTCTGCAGGACCGCTTCTCTGCGGGCCTTTCCCCATCCACCCTCAAGGTTTACGTGGCTGCCATCTCAGCTTTCCACGCCCCTTTGAGGGGTGGGTCTCTGGGGAGGCTTCCCCTGGTCATGCGGTTCCTTCGTAGGACCCGGAGGATGGGACATGCGGCTCGCCCTAGGATTCCCACTTGGGATCTGGCAGTGGTTCTCGATGCTTTGGCTGTGGCCCCCTTCGAGCCCATGGAGTCGGCTGTGGCCTGGTACCTGCCCCTGTAGATGGCCTTCCTCCTTGCTATCACTTCTCCGAGGAGGGTGGGGGACGTCCAGACTCTTTCGGTTACTCCCCGATGCCTGGAGTTTGCCCCGGGTGACGTGAGGGCCATCCTGCACCCTGTTCCGGGCTTCGTTCCCGAGGTGTAGCCCACTGTTATGGGGTCCATGGTACTGCAGGCGTTTCATCCTCCACCTCATGTGACGGCGGAGGACGGGAGGCTCCATTTGCTCTGCACTGTCAGAGCACTGAGTGTCTTCACTCTGAGGTCCTCCCGGTGGTGGACGTCAGACCAGTTGCTGGTGTGTTTCGGGCCCCCCAAGGCTGGGCTCCCTGCTTCCAGACATACTATCTGCAACTGGATCGTTCAGACTATCTCCCTGGCCTGTCAGGTGCGCGGTTTGCCTTCACCTATGGCTGTACGGGCTCACTCCACGAGAGGCTTGGCGGCCTCTGAGGCTCTCCTCTCGGGAGCTTCTCTCCAGGGGGTTTGTGATGCGGCTGGCTGGGCCGCTCCTCACACCTTCTTCGGGTTCTATAGTCTGGACCTTCCCTCCGCACCCGGCACCCGGGTGCTCTCCTCCTAGTCGTGCCCGCAGGTTGCTTGCACGCTAGGGCAGGCGGGGTTTCGGCGCGGGTTAGTGGGTATCTCGTTCCCATAGTGTCGTAACCGACGCAGTTCGAGTTCCCCTCGAAGGGGAACGTCTCGGGTTACGTATGTAACCCTTGTTCCCCGAGATAGGGGAACGAGACACTGCGTCGGTTCACCGCCCCTCGCCCCGCCTGGAGTGCCTTGCTTCATAGAAAGAGCTAATGAGCTATGTGCCGGTGTGCTTATATGCCCCTACGGTTATGCCGTCACATGCTACCGTTCTCACTAGGACCAATAGGATTGGAGTAGTTTTCATTCGCATTCAGCCCTGTCATGCCTAAAGGCGTTCCCATAGTGTCGTAACCGACGCAGTGTCTCGTTCCCCTATCTCGGGGAACAAGGGTTACATACGTAACCCGAGACGTACTCTTTACTTACTCTTTAAATACAGTTTCTCCAAACGTGTTATTATTATTTTAGGTTATCTTCACGATAATCCACGTCCAAGAGGCCATTTCCCCAGATGAGATGGTTGTATTCGTTATTTGACACTATAAACACTTACTGACCTCCTCAAGCTTTTATTTTGGTACTTCAGGTTATAAAAATATTTAGTTTCACCCAAAACATTTAGATTTAACATTTAACATTTAGATTTAACATTTACCGAATTACATTTAATATTTAGATTTAGATTTTAATTTTACATTTAGGTGTAACATTTAATATTTCGACTTAACTACATTGGACATATAGTCTAGCTAGCTGTCTCGATTTACCCTGCAGAGATCTGAGGACCAGGTAACCATAGTCCTCAGATTGGACAGATAGTCTAGCTAGCTGTCTGGATTTACCCTGCAGAGACCTGAGGACCAGGTAACCATAGTCCTCAGATTGGACAGATAGTCTAGCTAGCTGTCTGGATTTACCCTGCAGAGACCTGAGGACCAGGTAACCATAGTCCTCAGATTGGACAGATAGTCTAGCTAGCTGTCTGGATTTACCCTGCAAAGATCTGAGGACCAGGTAACCATAGTCCTCAGATTGGACAGATAGTCTAGCTAGCTGTCTGGATTTACCCTGCAGAGACCTGAGGACCAGGTAACCATAGTCCTCAGATTGGACAGATAGTCTAGCTAGCTGTCTGGATTTACCCTGCAGAGACCTGAGGACCAGGTAACCATAGTCCTCAGATTGGACAGATAGTCTAGCTAGCTGTCTGGATTTACCCTGCAGAGACCTGAGGACCAGGTAACCATAGTCCTCAGATTGGACAGATAGTCTAGCTAGCTATCTGGATTTAGCCTGCAGAGACCTGAGGACCAGGTAACCATAGTCCTCAGAAATCAGCCGCAGGTTAGAGCCCAACACAGAGACAGATATTCTAGCTAGCTGTCTGGATTTACCCTGCTACTATTTGAAGAGTGCTCCATTGAATTTAAATTTCATTTAGACAAAGGCTTAATATTTGAAAAAAATGTAAATGGCAGAAATAAGTAATATAAGCTCACATGTCCTTGAAGAGCTGAACATAGTTAGTTGAATGGTTTATGTAGCAGAAGGTACGCCTACATAGTAGGCTATCACAAACCGTATGGAGGAATAACTAGAAGATGCATTGCCTGTGGAACAAACGTGTGGATGCTGAAAAGCTAAATTGCTAAAGCATAACTTGATTTCAAGCTTAAAGCAACACTTGATCTCTTTTCTAGACCTGCCATTGTATGAGAAGCACAATGAGATAACTGTTGTTGTGATTTGCCGCTATATACATGAAATTGAATTGAATTAAACTGAACTTTTTGTATCTTGAATAATGTTCCCAAAATGGTTACAGTGGTTCATCCACTCGTAACAGGGTGAACGGTACTCTTGCATTCTCTACCGGCTATAACCTTACTACCTAAGTCTGCTAGATCAGGTAGTGGATCTGTAGTCCCAATGAGACATAATCGGACAAATCTGTTTCCAACCTCTAGGGGGGCCGAGACGGGAAAAGTTCTCTAGTGTTGCTTTAAATGAATAGTGTCAATGTCAATGTCAATGTCATATTTATTTGTATAGCACATTTCCAAGATCGAGGCCTACCAAAGTACTTCACAGTAAGAAACAGATACAATAGAAGACACAGTAAATAACAAATACTAAGAAAATAGAATACAACATTCATCAGTGCGGCTCCCCTGAGCCAAACGCTATTTCAAATAAATAAGTCTTCAGCAATGATTTAAAAGTGGACAAACTTCTAGCAGTCCGCACAGCTACAGGCAATGAGTTCCACAGAGTTGGAGCAGCCACTGAAAAGGCTCGATCACCTCTGGATCTCAGTTTCGACCTAGGAACCTCTAGGACCATCAGACTGGCTGAACGGAGGTCTCTGGAGGGCCTATGCAACCTAACAAGGTCCGTAAGGTACTCTGGGGCAAGCCCATTGATACATTTAAAAGCAAATAAAATGACCTTAAAATCAATCCGATATTTTACCGGAAGCCAGTGAAGCAATGAGAGCACCGGAGTAATGTGCTCCCACTCCTTCCTGCCACTTAGAAGACGAGCTGCTGCATTCTGTACAAGCTGCAGACGATAAAGCTCAGACTTCCCAATGCCTGTATACAAGGAATTACAGTAATCCAGGCGAGAGGTAATTAAAACATGAATAACTTTTTCTAGGTCAGCCTGTGTCAGATACGGTTTGACTTTAGCTATCAGTCTAAGCTGAAAAAAGCTAGCCATAACCACAGCACTGACCTGCTTATCTAGTTTAAAAGCACTATCGACAATCACTCCAAGATTCCTGGCATGGGATCTTAAGTTAGGTGCTAGTTGGCCAAGGGAGCTGGTAAAAACCTGAACCAACTCTGGACGCCCAAACAAGACAACCTCCGTTTTGTTCTCATTAAGTTTTAAAAAGTTTAGATCCATCCAAGTCTTAATATCGCTCATGCAGTTTATCACAGCCTGCAAAGATTCTTTAGCTGGAACCTTTAGCGGTAGATACACCTGCACATCATCAGCGAAGCAGTGGAAAGAAATGTCATGTTTCCTGAAAATAGAACCCAATGGTAGCATATACAGGGAGAATAACAGTGGACCCAAAACTGACCCCTGCGGTACCCCACAGGTCAGAGGGGCCACTGAAGATAAAAACTGTCCCATTTGTACTGAAATTGATCTGTCTGTTAAGACTTTGCCTTTTAAGCCAACACAGTGCTCTAAACGCCACAGAAGAATTTTATGATCAACTGTGTCGAAGGCTGCAGTCAAATCAAGCAGAATTAAAATGGCACAATTGCCAGCATCAAGATGTATGAACAGATCATTAAAAACTTTTAATAGAGCAGTCTCCGTACTGTGACGAGACCTAAAACCTGACTGAAACTGTTCACAAACATCAACTGTTTTCAGAGATTCTTGGATCTGAATTAACACAGATCTTTCTAAAACCTTTGAAATAAAAGGGAGCTTAAAAATGGGTCTAAAATTAGACAAATCCATAGGGTCTAAGTTCTTCTTCTTCAGAAGAGGCTGAACTATGGCATGTTTAAAGGAAGATGGAACACAGCCAGAACTAAGACACAAATCACTAAATTTCAAAATAAAAGACTCCACTGAACAGAATACCTCCTTAAACAGAGATGATGGAATACTATCTGTTTGACAGTTAGCAGGGCGTAGATGTGCAACTATCTCATTCAGTTCAGTAAGAGTGACCGGTTCAAAGCTGTCAAAGACAGCTGTGCTTGCTATAGGAGCTGAAGGGACCTGATAAGATGTAAGAATAATTAGAAAAGAGGAAATGGTTTCAATTTGTAAAAAAAAATCATCTGGCTTAAATGTGTAAGAAGAAGGCGTGCGACCCCCTGGCTTGAAAAACATAAGAGGTGAGGGGGTCACAGTGGGACTATAGCAGGCGAGTGGATCAACAACAACCTCTGCCCCCCCCCCAGCACCAAACAGGAAGCAGCAAACTGGGTAGAGCCAGTGTTGTTTATGGTTTCATGGCGCTGTGTGTTATTTTTTTCAAGCATCACTTAGAAACCAGCAGCTACTCGTTGCCACAACGATCAGGTGCTCTGATAATGAGGTCCGACCGCTGCTGGAAAAGGTTAAAAGACTTGGAGCAGAGGTTTGAGCTCAGTTAGACTGGACTCCCAGTCCCACTGAAGCAGATGAATGTTAGCATTCTCACAATGTCAGCAACTGTTGGGTAATGTCTTACCTTTAGTATTACAGCAGACATGTTTGATGAATTCATTCTCTCCTGTTTGATGATTGAATGCTGTTTGTGATCAATGTCTTTTCTGGACACAGTCTGAAGAAAGCTTTAAATGTTTGACTAATCTTTCAGAAATCCTTTAATGAAATGTTACACCATGAAGTTATCTTGTAAAATGTTATAATTTTTGATTTTCAGAGACAGGAGGATCATGGTAAACTCTACACAGGTTTCATATTTCAGATTTTCTGCCTATTTTGACACTGGAGGTTTTAAATACTTATATTTCTTGCTGATTTTGTCCTTATATGTCTTCATAGTGTGTGCCAATGTGCTGCTGATTGTGGTTATCTGTGTGAACAGGAGCTTACATGAACCTATGTACCTTTTTCTGGTCAGCCTGTTTGTAAATGAACTGTATGGTAGTACAGGGTTGTTTCCATTCCTTCTGGTTCAGATCCTCTCCGACATTCACACTGTTTCTGCTCCCTTCTGCTTCCTGCAGATTTTCTGCTTGCACTCTTATGGAGCTAGAGAATTTAGTAATGTATCCATAATGTCTTATGACAGATATCTTGCTATCTGTTATCCTCTGCATTATCACACTCGTATGACATCTAAAAAGATTGCCCTGCTTATTGCTCTGACATGGTTATATCCTTTACTTGTCCATATTTTGATAGTGTTTGGTCTGACAGCTCCTTTACAGCTGTGTGGAAACATCATTAACAAAGTGTACTGTGACAACTATAGTGTTGTCAAGCTGGCCTGCTCTGATACAACAGCCAATAACATTTTTGGACTTGTTAATATATTTATAGTAATCTTTGGTCTTATAATCTTAATTCTTTTCTCTTACATGAGGATCCTTAAAGTGTGTTTTTCTGGTTCTAGACAGACCAGACAGAAAGCTCTCAGTACCTGCACACCTCACCTTTTGTCCCTGCTGAGTTTTTCCTTTGGAGCTTTCTTTGAATTAGTACAGAGCAGGTTTAATATGAACTATTTACCCACTATGTTGCGTATTTTTCTGTCATTGTACTGGCTTACATGCCAACCACTCATCAACCCTTTACTGTACGGACTGAAAATGTCCAAAATACGCATTGTATGTAGACTTCTGCTCATTGGGGGGAAAAGGTAACTTAACATGTTACCTGGCAACTAAGAGCTTTGCTCATCATGAATAAAAAGAAATACATTTATTAAATTACTTACCTTTAACTCTACTTTTAATAATGTGACAATGTGAATCTTACAGTTTTTCTCCATTGGTTTGGCTCATTTCTTGAAACAGAAATTAAATTCTCAAAACTCTAAGATCATTTGGCAAAACATTCTTACAGTTTAGCACAACACTATAGCTCACTTGCAAAAGCTCAAAACAGTTCACTCATGCTTCAAAACTAAATTCATTTCTCATATAAAGAGTCAGTGCCACCAAAATGGCAAAGATCCTTCTCAATTGCTTCGCTCATTTCTCGAAACAGACCGGACGTTCTCAACACTCTTGGTGCTTTTGCCAAAATAACGTGGATGGTTCGGCACAACACCATGGTTCACCTGCAAAAGCTCATACCTCTCCCAAAACAGTTCACTCATGTGTCAAAACTAAATTTCCTTCTCATTTAACCAGTCAGTGGCCCCAAAATGCTTTGTCCCTTTAGCATTATGTAAGCACTGCAAGTCAAAATGTTTAGATATTTTGTCACTATGGCAGAGGACATCATATCCACCTTTCAGTCTCAGCCCAGTCCTTCATTAACAATGGTGACAACCCGACAATGCGTGAGCTTAGAATTGTAATGTTCTATCTCCGTTTAGGGTAGTTCTGAGATATTGAGCATCAAAGTTTTTACATCCCAGCTGACAAAACCGTTATGTAGTATAATCTTCTATTATAGCCTTATCTATTACATGTAATCATTCATTATTTATTTTTTTTTTTACAAAAATAACACCACACAGGCATTACTGTAATAAACACCTAATGGATCGGATTGTGTCAAAAACTCAATGTCAACCAAAAGTGGAGATATAACCTTATAATTCTAAGCTCACGAATGGTTACTGTACTGTTTTTTTGTGCTTACACAATACAATTGTGTATAAAACTGAAAAAAGAAATAGGATTTCACAAAAATATATACTGTAATACAGAATTTTATTATCATTCACACACATACTGTAAAGTAACTTCTATACATCAGAGTAAAAAGAAAATGTATACAGCATAACACTGTAATATAAACACACAAATAAAAAATCAATGAAAATCATATACAGCCTACAGCGCCCTCACCCTCCCTCTCCTGGCCACCGCCCTCACCCTCCCTCTCCTGGCCACCACCCTCACCCTCCCTCTCCTGGCCACCGCCCTCACCCTTCCTCTCCTGGCCACCGCCCTCACCCTCCCTCTCCTGGCCACCGCCCTCACCCTCCCTCTCCTGGCCACCGTCCTCACCCTCCCTCTCCTGGCCGCCGCCCTCACCCTCCCTCTTCTGGCCACCGCCCTCACCCTCCCTCTCCTGGCCACCGTCCTCACCCTTCCTCTCCTGGCCACCGCCCTCACCCTCCCTCTTCTGGCCGCCGCCCTCCCTCTCCTGGCCACCGCCCTCACCCTCCCTCTCCTGGCCGCTGCCCTCACCCTCCCTCTCCTGGCCACCGCCCTCACCCTCCCTCTTCTGGCCGCTGCCCTCACCCTCCCTCTCCTGGCCACCGTCCTCACCCTCCCTCTCCTGGCCACCGCCCTCACCCTCCCTCTTCTGGCTGCTGCCCTCACCCTCCCTCTCCTGGCCACCGTCCTCACCCTTCCTCTCCTGGCCACCGTCCTCACCCTTCCTCTCCTGGCCACCGCCCTCACCCTTCCTCTCCTGGCCGCCGCCCTCACCCTCCCTCTCCTGGCCACCGCCCTCACCCTCCCTCTCCTGGCCGCCGTCCTCACCCTCCCTCTCCTGGCCGCCGCCCTCACCCTCCCTCTCCTGGCCGCCGTCCTCACCTTCCCTCTCCTGGCCACCGCCCTCACCCTCCCTCTCCTGGCCGCTGCCCTCACCCTCCCTCTCCTGGCCACCGCCCTCACCCTCCCTCTCCTGGCCACCGTCCTCACCCTCCCTCTCCTGGCCACCGCCCTCACCCTCCCTCTCCTGGCCACCGCCCTCACCCTCCCTCTCCTGGCCGCTGCCCTCACCCTCCCTCTCCTGGCCACCATCCTCACCCTCCCTCTCCTGGCCACCGCCCTCACCCTCCCTCTCCTGGCCGCCGCCCTCACCCTCCCTCTCCTGGCCACCATCCTCACCCTCCCTCTCCTGGCCACCATCCTCACCCTCCCTCTCCTGGCCGCCGTCCTCACCCTCCCTCTCCTGGCCACCGTCCTCATCCTCCCTCTCCTGGCCGCCGTCCTCACCCTCCTGACCATCCACACGCTCCTGTCTGTCTGGCCACAGATTCTCGTCCACATCACAGCGTATATTCTCCATTGCGATGCAACGAGGAAAGAAAGAAACGGCGTGCATGTCGGAACCATCCCCTACACTTATCTCCTGTTATATCCTCACACGCAGCGTCCATTGCATGGAGCAGGGATCTCTGATCTTGGGCCCGATGCTCATACACTCTCCACCTCCAAGCGGAGAAAAACTCCTCAATAGGATTGAGGAAAGGGGAGTAAGGTGGTAGAAACACCATGACCATCCTTGGATGACCAGTAAACCAGGCCCTGATGAGCGGGCCACGGTGGAAATTCACATTGTCCCATATAATGACGTATTGTGGTAGGTGAGGCCCTACGAGACCTCTCTCATCTTCAGGGATCAAATCAAAATGAAGGCGGTCCAAGAAGATGAGCAGCTTCTGGGTATTGTATGGGCCAAGACTGGGCATGTGAGTGGCCACACCATTCTCAGATATGGCTGCACACATGGTTATATTGTCCCCTCGTTGGCCAGGGACATCCACCGTGGCCCGGTGGCCAATAATATTACGACCACGTCTTCGGCCCTTGGCCAGGTTGAAGCCAGCTTCATCCACAAACACGAGGATGTGATGGGTCTCATTTCCTTCCAATGCCATTATTCTCTACAATAGCATAAAAAAGAAAACATCAAATCATACGAGTCATACAGAAGAGTCATTCACTACAGTTACAGACAATTACATAGGAATGTTCTATGTTCTCCACAAGTTCAATATACTACTGGCCACTACATGTACCCCAATGCAGACATACTACAGGGGTACTTGACAGAAAGGAGAGGGGGGGTAATCATCAATGACTAGACTTACTGAAATGTTACAGTAAAACCCACAGTATTACATAGATTTACATGGGAGGCACTGATTGCAGCTCTTTGACCCCTTTTCTTATTGTATGTTATATTCTTCAAAATAAGGATTATAATGATAATTGCATCATACAGTAAGCTGCTGTTTTTAGCGAAAATGTTGAAGTCAGATAAATCAAATACTTTCATACCTGAATATACACTCTAAAAAGTAATTCAGGGGACCTTTAGTCATTACTTAAATACATATATTGCTGTAAAATAAAAAATAAAGTTCTGAGATACTAATAGACTTTTTACTTGTAATTGTTATTTTATTGAGCTTGGATGACACAGAAATTATGCCTATTGATTCAGTATACTATCATGACTTGTCAGAGTTTAACATTTTCAGTTAATCAGAAAATAATTTAATTTTAACTTCTGTTAATGTAAAATACAATTTTATGACGTGTAAACGGCCCGCAGTTTCCCTCTCCTACATGTGCGGGGCATGTTCAAGGCCAGACAAGTGCTACAGAAATTGCTACAAGGGAATGTGTTGAATTGTAAGTAATTTTATGCTTAATTTCACATATTTGCATTCATTCAGTATTCTGCTGGTGATAGCCGACTGTAACCGAATACCAAAATCTGGAAGTCCTTACTCTGAAATTTGAGCAGTGTTGATATGTGTGCCGAGGTAAAGTTAGCTTGTAGCAGCAGCCTGTCCTGATTAAACAGGCTTAAATGTGGGAGTAAACGGTGGCCAGGTAGCCAGGGAAAACGTCTTGGCAAGCTAACTTAATATGGGATACCCATTAGCCACCGCTCCGGTTAGCGTGTAGTCTTGCCACGTTTTATAAACTGTAAATAGCTAAAACGTTAGCTAGACACGATTAGACTATGATGCAGATAAGTAAATACTAAAGGTAACTCGCCAACACACAACCTTCACCTGTTTGTTAGTCAGCTAGTAAATAAGTAATAAGTAAATGAGGTAGCTACTTGTAGTTTATAAATGTAGCTAGCCTACATGCTAACTGGAGCGGTTAGCATGTAGGCTAGCTACGTTTATAAACTGTAAGTAGCTATAACGTTAGCTAGACATGATTAGACTATGATTCAGATAAGAAATACTAAAGGTAACTTGCCAACACACAACCTTCACCAGTTTGTTAGTCAGCTAGTAAATAAGTAATAAGTAAATGAGGTAGCTACTTGTAGTTTATAAATGTAGCTAGCCTACATGCTAACCGGAGTGGTTAGCATGTAGGCTAGCAGTAATAGCCACTGCTTGCTAAGAGGCTAGGCCTCCATTTTGATAGCCTGTGTTTCACAGGAGGCTAAGTTGCTCTAAACTCTAACCTTGGTTGTTTTGTGGGTAGAAGGAGCCTGCAACCAAGGTTGGAGTTTTGAGCAACTTAGCCTCTTGGGAAACACATGAAAATGTCATTATTATAGGACAGGGCTTGAGTTAACTCTTGCAGAGATCAACTTAATTATTAAGTTCATGTTATTTAGAAATGTGTTTAATTGTGACCAAAAAGCTTCGTCACCTAACTTAAAACATTATGTTACATCAACTTCAATACTTGCACTAATGTTGACAATTATTAACTTCATATTACTTAGAAATGTGTTTTATTGTGTCATAAAAGGTAATTCACCATACTCAAAACATTGCTTTGAATTAATGTAATTCTGCCAGTAGTCTTAACTTAAATATTCTAGTGGAAAACGTTAACATATTTTTTTTTGTAGACCCAATGTTTTATTTTTTAGAGTGTACAAATCAAGTAAAGTGGGTACTGAATCCAAAAAAGTTTGGTAACCACTGCTTAATTGTGGTAATTAAAGGTAATGATGGACAACCAGTAACTAACTTACATGTACATACTGGTACCGCAGCTCTTTCACTCTTTCAGAGTTCCTCTCAAATGGTACTCTGTAAATTTGCTTCATTGTCATCTGATGCTTCTTCAATGTCCGGTCTATTGTGGAGATGCTTATGGAGTTGATATTTTGGAATATGGCATTGTCTTGTATGATTGCAGCGCGGATCTGTTTTAATGTGATGGCATTATTTGCCATCACCATGTTACAGATCTCTTGTTCTTGATGTTCATTAAGAAGTTTTCTTCTGCCACCTGTACGAGGTTGTCGTCCAATCCTCGAAATAGAATTCAAAGAACAACACTCCATTTGTAATGTATACCTTATGTATTCCTTACTGAATGAGTTACCTATGTACTTGTATTATTTTTACTGTAACTTTACCACAATTCTAATTCATAACTGCACAGTGACTGGAATACAACTGTAAACTGTATCATCAATACTGTAGAAAATAAACTATTCCATAGTTTATTTTGTCCAATGTTTTTCATTGTCATTTTTTAGTAACATAGCATTGAGGTAAGATATTAGTCACACACACACACACACACACACACACACACACACACACACACAAATGAATAGGTAAATATCAATGTGTAAATACATATATTTCTTGCTCTATGAACAGTGTCCTGTCCTATACAGCATATACAGTAATTCCATCATTGACTGACAACATACCTGTTTTCCTTGCGAAAGGTTTGGATGATGGAGGAGACTGTAGAGCGAGGCACATTAGGCTGCACTCGGCGACCTGCCTCCGCCATTGTGAGACCATGGTTGATGACATGGTCTATAATCGTGGCCCGAATTTCATCCGGGACAGCATGATGTCTTCGTGCTCCTCTGCCTCTTCCTCCTATTCCACCACCACGCACCCTTCCTCCTCCTCCTCCTCCTCCTCTTCCTCCTCTTCCTCCTCTTCCTCCTCTTCCTCCTCTACCTCCTCCTACTCGAGCAGGCAGTTGCTCTTGTTCATTTACCTGGCCAGGTGCCTCCATGTTCAGAAATTGTGCTGGTCTTGCATTGTCAAGATCTTTCTATACATGTTTGGGAGCATTCACAGTCATGGACAGCACCTGTCATGTAACTAAACATACTGTTTGATTGGTCATCTGAGATGTGTGAAACTCCTCCTTCGTTAGTAAAGTTCTAGTTTCACCTGACTATCAATTGCTTTAAAAAAAAAGAACTTTATCAAATGTTCCAAGGGATTCATATGTGGTATTCATGGTATTATGTTCTTGACTCATTTTGACAATTGAACAGACTATTGTGCATGTAATGGCTTACACTATGAAATGATGCTGACAAGTTTTGGAGTGAACAACCATTAGACCGAGAATCAACAATCAGTTTAGATCAGCAAGATCTATTCACTTGGAAATTGTGCTAAATGTAGGCTACCTGTACTTAATCATTTGCAAAGATGTACTGAGACATTGAGGCATGTACTTAGGCATTTGCAATTTGATGAAATGAATGAGAAATTCAATTCTGTTGTGAACAATTGCCAAGTACTTTGGAGGTTTGTCCATGTTGTTTTGAGAATGTAATTTCTGTTTCAAGAAATGAGCCAAACCAATGGAGAAAAACTGTAATAAGGAAGAGACTCCACTAATGAACCCTGACAAGGCCCACCTGGGGGGGTGGGGACCATTTCAGGGACTACCTCATGAAGCTCATTGAGAGAACACCGGGGGGGGGGGTACTCTGAAGAAACTAGAATATAAGACATGTTTTCAGTTATTTCACAATTTTTTGTTAAGTACATAATTCTCCATGTATTCATTCATAGTTCTGATGCCTTCAGTGATGATCTACAATGTAAATAGTCGTGAAGATGAAAAAAAACACATTCAATGAGAAGGTGGGTCCAAACTTTTGGCCTGTACTGTATAAATATATATATATATATATATATATACGTAAATATAAATATAGATATAGGGCACGGACATGGTCATCTGATTACATGTACGCTGAGCTCATTTAAGATGATGATGCATGTCTTGTTGGGCCTAAGTACTACATTTGCCATAGTCACCACATAAAATCATTAGTGATGTAAAATGTTTTTTTTTTATATTGTGGTAGATTGCAGGAGAGGTGGGGGGAGTGGTAATTGAGGGAAGGTATCTTCCTTCACCCCTGAGCCTTATGTGGAACTCTTGCCCCAACATGACAGGCTGGGATTAATTAAATGATCAAAAATGAAGTTGAATCAGGATCTTGTGAATCAGGAAATCATTGGTGATACCCAGCTTTATTGTGATGCAAATTCCTTTTCAAGTGAAAATGTGCTAATAGGTTCCTAGCAAAAGGTAAAATATTAAATATATATTGGGATTTCAAATGTTTCTGTACCTCAGTTTATTGGATATTTATGCAGAGTTGCTTATGAGGTTCATCTAGAGCAGATGACTGCTGCAATATATATATATATATATATATATATATATATATATACAGTGAGGAAAATAAGTATTTGAACACGCTGCTATTTTGCAAGTTCTCCCACTTAGAAATCATGGAGGGTCTGAAATTGTCCTCGTAGGTGCATGTCCACTGTGAGAGACATCATCTAAAAAAAACATCCAGAAATCACAATGTATGATTTTTTAACTATTTATTTGTATGATACAGCTGCAAATAAGTATTTGAACACCTGTCTATCAGCTAGAATTCTGACCCTCAAAGACCTGTTAGTCTGCCTTCAAAACATTGATTTGAAGAACTACAGGAAACGTTTGACCTCTGGAACTGCAAACAAAGGCTACTGTACCAAATATTAACATTGATCTTCTCAGGTGTTCAAATACTTATTAGCAGCTGTATCATACAAATAAATAGTTAAAAAATCATACATTGTGATTTCTGGATGTTTTTTTTAGATTATGTCTCTCACAGTGGACATGCACCTACGATGACAATTTCAGACCCTCCATGATTTCTAAGTGGGAGAACTTGCAAAATAGCAGCGTGTTCAAATACTTATTTTCCTCACTGTATATGTGTGTGTGTGTATGTGTGTGAGGAGGGACCAGGGAAGAACTTGCTTGAATGAGTGTTAATATGAAATGTTAATATGAAGTGTTAATATGAAGTGTTAATGTGATAATAATCAATGTCCACAATCTGTCTGGATTTGGGAGCTGGGACCCATTTATTATCGGGACGGCCTGCTCACCGGAGCACAAACATACAGTCCAATTCATCTGCTTCTTGTTCCAAAGACAACGCTCCACCCAGTGCTCCAACAGGAGAACTGCACAATAATATAATCACCAACGTGGTACATCAACACAACAAAGTAGTATAATGGCTCCAACATATCACCTTACCTACTCTGGACAGGTTTATACACCTTATGCATATTAACTTGTTTTCTTTAGTGCCTAATAGTAAAATAGTAAAAAATTAAAACACTAAAATAATTACAAAAATCCAAAAAGAACACTGCATGAATCTACTTTTGGTGATTTAAAGAAAAAGTTTTGGTTTTTTTCCTGCTTTTTAAAAGCAACCTTTCCATCTTTGTTTTATAAGGCACAGTTACACGTTGTCACATTATTTATGTAACATAGTGTATAGTTAAAGGAAAAAAGTACAGTCAAAGGTCACTCATTTAATAAATGTTTTTATTTTTCTTCATGACGAGCCAAGCTCTTAGTTGCCAGGTAACATGTTAAGTTACCTTTTTCCCCCAATGAGCAGAAGTCTACATACAATGCGTATTTTGGACATTTTCAGTCCGTACAGTAAAGGGTTGATGAGTGGTTGGCATGTAAGCCAGTACAATGACAGAAAAATACGCAACATATTGGGTAAATAGTTCATATTAAACCTGCTCTGTATTAATTCAAAGAAAGCTCCAAAGGAAAAACTCAGCAGGGACAAAAGGTGAGGTGTGCAGGTACTGAGAGCTTTCTGTCTGGTCTGTCTAGAACCAGAAAAACACACTTTAAGGATCCTCATGTAAGAGAAAAGAATTAAGATTACAAGACCAAAGATTACTATAAATATGTACACAAGTCCATAAATGTTATTGGCTGTTGTATCAGAGCAGGCCAGCTTGACAACACTATAGTTGTCACAGTACACTTTGTTAATGATGTTTCCACACAGCTGTAAAGGAGCAGTCATAACAGATGCTGTCAGAGTACACACAAAAAAAGGGTAAAACCATGTTAGAGCAATAAGCAGGGCAATCTTTTTAGATGTCATACGAGTGTGATAATGCAGAGGATAACAGATAGCAAGATATCTGTCATAAGACATTATGGCTAAGGTCCAAAATTCTCTACCTCCATAAGAGTTCAAACAGAAAATCTGCAGGAAACAGAAGGGAGCAGAAACAGTGTGAATGTCGGAGAGGATCTGAACCAGAAGGAATGGAAACAACCCTGTACTACCATACAGTTCATTTACAAACAGGCTGACCAGAAAAAGGTACATAGGTTCATGTAAGCTCCTGTTCACACAGATAACCACAACCAGCAGCACATTGGCACAGATGATTAACAGATATATGTATATGATAATGAGAAAATATAAATATTTAAGAACACCGGTGTCAAGATATGCACTTAGTGTGAACATTAAAACCTGCGTAGCATTTACCATGATCCTCCTGTCTCTGAAAATCAAAAGTTATAACATTTTACACAATAACTTCATGGTGTAACATTTCATTAAAAGATTTCTGAAAGGTTAGTCAAACATTTAAAGCTTTCTTCAGACTGTGTCCAGATAAGACATTGATCACAAACAGCATTCAATCATCAAACAGGAGAGAATGAATCCATCAAACATGTCTGCTGTAATACTAAAGGTAAGACATTACCCAACAGTTGCTGACATTGTGAGAATGCTAACATTCATCTGCTTCAGTGGGACGGGGAGTCCAGTCTAACTGAGCTCAAACCTCTGCTCCAAGTCTTTTAACCTTTTCCAGCAGCGGTCGGACCTCATGATCAGAGCACCTGATCGTTGTGGCAACGAGTAGCTGCTGGTTTCTAAGTGATGCTGGAAAACAATAACACATTTCTGTATTAAACAGCGCCATGAAACCATAAACAACACTGGCTCTACCCAGTTTGCTGCTTCCTGTTTGGTGAGGCCTCAGATAATATCAAACAGTTTGGGTTTTGTTGGAACGTCTACATGGGAAAAAGACTGACTGGGACTGTGTTTTATGAACACCTTAAACCAAATGATTGAGACAACGGAGCTCCCCAACTCTAGCAAGACTCAGGATTTCATTCCCATATTGGACATTTTTCTGTGACAGTGCAATCTCTTGGAAAGTAATTTGATGGAAGGTTGGCCTTAGGTGCAGAGGAGGCTGGAGTGACAGGTTCAGGATCATGCAACCAACCTCCACTGAAAGTATTAAATAGGTGATGGGTTGGTGAATGTGGTAGGACTGTATTAGGAATGATGAATATACGATGGATCTGCTGTAATACTAAAGGTAAGACATTACCCAACAGTTGCTGACATTGTGAGAATGCTAACATTCATCTGCTTCAGTGGGACTGGGAGTCCAGTCTAACTGAGCTCAAACCTCTGCTCCAAGTCTTTTAACCTTTTCCAGCAGCGGTCGGACCTCATGATCAGAGCACCTGATCGTTGTGGCAACGAGTAGCTGCTGGTTTCTAAGTGATGCTGGAAAACAATAACACGTTTCTGTATTAAACAGCGCCATGAAACCATAAACAACACTGGCTCTTCCCTGTTTGCTGCTTCCTGTTTGGTGAGGCCTCAGATAATATCAAACAGTTTGTTGGAACATCAAGATAGAAAAAAGACTGATTAGGACTGACAAGCAATTATTAACACTGTTTTGTGGAAGAACATATTTCAGAAATGATACAACTTTTTCTCACAGCTCTTGGAAAGTGTAACGCATTTAAATGCATAATTTTGAAAGAAGGCATCAACAATATACAGTGGGGCTCAAAAGTTTGATCACCCCAGGTAAAAATTTGTATTAATTAAAGAAGAAGCTTAATTAAAGCTTAAAGAAGCCAAGAAAAGATGGAAAATTTCCAAATGGCATCAAAGGATAGATTAAACATTTGTATAATGTCACAAAAAGTTAGATTTTATTTAATCATTTACACTTTCAAAATAACAGAAAACTAAAAAATTACATCTGCAGAAGTTTGGGCCCCCTGCAGAGTTTCTAGCATGCCCCCCCCCCCCCTTTGCAAAGCTGAGACCTGACAGTGTCATGGATTGTTCTCAATCATTGTCTGGAAAGGCCAGGTGATGTCAATCTTAAGGTTTTAAATGCCCAGACTCATCTGACCCCCCCCCCCCCCAACAATTAGCACCATGGCCCAGACTCATCTGCCCCCCCCCCCAACAATCACCACCATGGCTTCTTCTAAGCAGTTGTCTAGAAAACTGAAATTAAAGATAGTTGACGCTCACAAAGCAGGAGAAGGCTAGAAGAAGATAGCAAAGCGTTTTCAAATGCCAATATCCTCTGTTGGGAATGTAATTAAGAAATGGCCGTCATCAGGAACAGTGGAAGTTAAAGATCTGGAAGACCAAGAAAAATATCAGACAGAACAGTTTGCAGGATTGGGAGAAAAGCAAATCCAGACCCACGTTAGACTGCACGATCCCTCCAGAAAGACCTGCAGACACTGGAGTTGGTACACCAGTCCACTATAAAGAGATACTAGTACAAATATGGTCTTCATGGAAGAGTCATCAGAAGAAAACCTTTTCTACGGCCTCACCACAAAAATCAGCGTTTGAGGTTTGCCAATGAACATATAGACATGCCTGATGCATTGTGGGAACAAGTTCTGTGGACCAATGAGGTTAAAGTTGAACTTTTTGGCCGAAATGAGCAAAGGTACGTTTAGAGAAGAAAGGGCGCAGAATTTAATGAAAAGAACCTCTGTCCAGCTGTTAAGCATGGGCGGGGGTGGTGTGTGTGTGTGTGTGTGTGTGTGGGGGGGGGGGTGTATTGCAGCCAGTGGGACAGGAAACATTTCACAAGTAGAAGGAAAAAGGGATTCAATAAAATTTCAGCGAATGTTTGACGCTAACTTGATGCCATCTGTGAAAAAGCTGAAGTTAAAGAGAGGATGGCTTCTACAAATGGATAATGATCCTAAACACACCTCAAAATCCACGGTGGATTACATCAAGAGGCGTAAACTGCAGGTTTTGCCATGGCCTTCACAATCTCCTCACCTCAACACAATGTAAAATCTATGGTAGACCTTAAAGGAACAGTGCGTGACAGACAGCCCAGAAATCTCAAAGAACTGGAAGACTTTTAGAAGGAAGAATGGGCGAAGATACCTCAAACAAGAATTAAAGACTCTTGGCTGGGGGGGGGGGGGTGGGTACAAGGTATTAACTCTGCAAGGGGGGGGGGGGGTACAAGCTATTAACTCTGCAGGGGGCCCAAACTTTTGCAGACGCCATTTTTTAGTTTTCTGTCATTTTGAAAGTGTAAATGATGAAATAAAATCTAATTTTTTGTGACATATTATACAAATGTCCAATCTGTCCACCACAGTGTAACAGGTTGAGACGTTGTCCCCCTCACCTAGTCACCTCTTTTTTTTTCAAGCCAGGGGGTTGCACGCCTTCTTCTTACACATTTATCCAGATATTAGTGTAGCAACAGCTTCTCAGAAAATATTAAAATATTCTACTTTTGGTTTATACATTACTGGTAATATTCAATATTTCTATGATTTTTTTTTACAATTTGAAAGCATTTCCTCTTTTCTAATTATTCTCACATCTTATTCATTTAAAGCAACACTAGAGAACTTTTCCTGTTTCGCCCCCCCTAGAGGTTGGAAACAGATTTGTCCGATTATGTCTCATTGGGACTACAGATCCGCTACCTGATCTGGCAGACTTAGGTAGTAAGGTTATAGCCGGTAGAGAACCGCAAAGAGAATGCAGGAGTACCGTTCACCCTGTTACGAGTTACAGAAAGTGTTGCTTTAACTGGGGCTCATATTATGAACATGGCGTTAAGGCAAATCTGTTAATGGCACATCAGTTACGATGGCAGGCCACTTCCTGTTTGATACCTAGTACTAACAACACTTATGACACTATTACTACAGATCCCTTGGAAATTAATGCTAGTTTAAAATAATTTTACTCCTGATTATATAAATCTGAATATCCTACAGACAACACTAAAAATAATACATTTCTCCACAACCTCTCAAAACAATCCATCCATCCATCTTCATCCGCTAATCCGGTATCGGGTCGCAGGGGCAGCAGCTCCAGCAGGGAACCCCAAACTTCCCTTTCCCGAGCCACATCAACCAGCTCCGACTGGGGGATCCCGAGGCGTTCCCAGGCCAGGTTGGAGATATAATCTCTCCACCTAGTCCTGGGTCTTCCCCGAGGCCTCCTCCCGGCTGGACGTCCCTCGACCTAGTCCTGGGTCTTCCCCAAGTCCTCCTCCTGGCTGGACGTGCCTGGAACACCTCCCTAGGGACACCCCCAAGAGGCATCCTCACCAGATGCCCGAACCACCTCAACTGGCTCCTTTTGACGTGAAGGAGCAGCGGCTCTACTCCGAGCTCCTCTTGGATGATTACGCTTCTCACGCTATCTCTAAGGGAGACGCTTCATTTCTATATACTTTTCAATATAATTTACTCAAAATATTCAGCTGAACTTCTTGAGCTTGTGATTTCTTTAGATGCTGAAAAGCAATTTGATAGGGGAGAGTGGGAGTACTTGTTTGCAGGGTTAAAGAAATTTGGATTTGGTGATGAAGTTATTTCTTGGATTGGCCTCCTTTATTTGTTACCTCAGGCCAGTGTCCATGCTAAAGATGTTTACTCGGACATTTGGCCCTTTAACTTGTCCTTCATCACCTTTGCTTGTTGCTACCGAGCCTCTGTCTATTACATTAAGATCTTCCCCTTTATTCAAAGGAATCACCCGTAATGGTCTTGAATATAAATTATCACTATATGCGGATGATTTGTTATTGTATATAACTGATCCTACACTTTCTATCCCTGCTGTTTTAAGTATTCTGGAGACCTTCAGCTCCTTTTTAGGTTATACATTACATTTGGGGAAAAGTGAGTGTTTTCCGATCAATACTGCAGCATGTCATATGCAACAGTTAGATTTTCATCATTTCATTGTTTGTTACACGGTACTCTGATTTAATTTAAATATTTTCTCCTATATTCGTAGTGTGTTTGTGTTTTTTTGATTATTTTTGTTTTTTATGGGTATACGTGTGTCTGTGTACATGTGCATATATGTTTTTAAAAAAAAGGGTAAATTGCATCTGTGACTTGAAGTGTTTTATATTTCCAATAAAAATATTTTGAAAAAAAGAATATATATATATTTATATTTTTATATATTTAGTATAATAGTCCTAGACATGGTGATGGCTTTTGGACTAGCCTGTGTTTGTATTGAATTAAGAGGCCACTCCGCCTCTGATTGGTGGGTTTCTTGGCCATTCAGATTTATTATTTCTATATTATATATTTCTACATTGTTATATGATTTATTTATGAAGCTTGTTTCCTGATTTTACCCATGGATGCCGTTACCTGATGGGAACCTCTTGAGAAGTGTAACTTCACATGAAAGAAAGATTCAAACCAACTTTATTTATACAATATTTTACATTAGCTATTCAAACAACATCACGGTTAACTATCTTCTGTCAATTTCATTGACTTTTTTCTAGTTACTCCATCTCTGGTAGAGAACACAGTAAATATTCTAAATTTGACAATTAATCGAAAAGTAATTGAAACCAAAATTCAAGATAAGATAATATTAGTCATTGCACAAAGACCCATGCAATAAAATTATGAGTTTCACAACTGAAGGTGCATTAGATTAAAAAAAAGCTAAAAACAAAACCAGTTTAAGACATAAAACACTTATGAATGATCATTGTAATATTATAGCGCTTGTGATAATAAAGGAAAGTTAATTGTTCTGATGGCGTACGGAGAGCTTTTCAATCAGTTTCTTCTGTCTTTCATGCTCCTGTCCCTCATCCCAGAGGGGAGTAGACCGGGCCGGTCCAGGGTGGAGGAGGGTGGAGGAGGGTGGAGGTGGTGGTGAATCTGGAGCAGCTCCTCCCAAAGCAGCCGTTACGCTGACCAAACAGCCAGGAAGTATTCAAATGTCCGTTTCCTGGGTCAAAGTCTGAAAAACCTTTCCTCGGCACAAAGTCCGCCCCCCCACTCTAAAGCCCACACGCACATATTTAAAATCATTTGTTTTGTTTGCAAAGAAAATTAAAACTAAAATGTGACTTTTTTGTTAACCCTCATTTGGTATTCGGGTCAAATTGACCCATTTCAAATTTTTAGAAGAAGAAAAATGGTACAAGTTCCATATTTTCTACCTGAAATCAGCGTCCTTACCTTATTTCCTGTGATAAACATGTATTCCTGACTCAGAACATTATTCTGGATATGACACTTATGTTGTTTCCTTAGTGGATTTTTAACATGAATTATAACCTTATGACAACAAACAAACCCCACTTCCATGTTTAATTGTGTGCTAGTAGAGACTGATGCATTCCCTAAACATATATGTTATCTCAGCTGTTGGAAATAGATAAAGATAAAGACAACCCCAAATAAGTCCCGGGTCAGTTTGACCCGAGGGACACAAGAGGGTCCCAACAGTGAAGACAACACCAGGGTTAAGGCCTAAAGGTTAGAGAAGGGAGTTTCTCAGACACTTCTACTATTTTTAAACAAACCGATCTATTCTCAGCTGTGGGGTCGTGTTACCTCAAACTAACACTTAATCCTTAGAAGAGATGAAATACAATTGGAAACCTCCTCACCTATCAGTGATGGCCAAACGAGCTTTGGGAACCATTTCCCTTTTTTCTGAGCCCACTAAGTGGGGCACTCTCTTCAACAAAAGGCTTGGAAACCCTGTGAATTACCCTTCCTTTTCCCTTTTTCTTTGAACAGAGAGCATCATGTAATGAGCTCAGGAAATAAAGAAAAGGAAGCTTCATTTGGCCCTCACTACTGGGCAGCTTCCAGGTGTGAATGTTATCAGGGCCTTCGTACTACAACGAGTGCAGTGAACCTTTCCTGAATGAATGAAGGTTTAATAAAAAAATAAAGACGTGTTCTGTGATTTCAATTGTTGAAAATATTCCATAAATAAACATGTTCATCTGTGTGTTGTAACATCACAAATGTAAGATATGCACTTCATTAAAAATAAAATCATTCTTCTAATAGTTGAGCATGTTTACAGTACAAACCTTAAACCTAGCATAAAATAAAAAATTCTTTCATTAATCTTCATTAGAGACAAATGTTCAATGAATCCTGATTGGAGCGGACATGGTCCAGCCCTAAAGCCCTGATCTACATCATTTTACCAAAAGCGAGACTTCTTTCTACATGTGTTACGTATTTTGGACATTTTGAGTCCGTACATCACCGGGTTGAAGAGCGGCTGGCTCGTCAGCCAGTACAATGACAGAATAATGCGTAATGTCATGGGTACACTGCTCATATTAAACCTGCCTTGCACCATTTCAAAGAAAGACCCGAGAGTGAAATTCAGCAGGGAACAAAGCTGAGGTGTGCAGGTACTGACAGCTTTCTGTCTGGTCTGTCTAGAGCCAGAAAAACACACTTTAAGGATCCTCATGTAGGAGTAGAGGATGAGAATTATAAGAGCAAACAATACAGTAAATATATACACAAGTCCATAAAAGCTATTGATGGTTGTGTCGAAGCATGCCAGTTTAACGATTGAGTAGTTGTCACAGTACACTTTATGAATCGTGTTCCCACACAGCTGTAAGGACACACTCAGAGACACTATGGCAACAAAGTGAAGTGCACTGTATAACCAGATGGATGCAATAAGCACGACAACCTTGATAGATGTCATACGAGTGTGATACTGCAGAGGACAACAGATAGCAAGATATCTGTCATAAGACATGACTCCCAAAGTAAAGAATTCTACATGTCCATAGAAATGCAAACAGAAAATCTGCAGGAAGCAGAAGGGAGCAGAAACAGTGTGAATGTCCGAGAGGATCTGAACCAGAAGGAATGGAAACAACCCTGTACTACCATACAATTCATTTACAAACAGGCTGACCAGAAAAAGGTACATAGGTTCATGTAAGCTCCTGTTCTTACAGATAACCACAACCAGCAGCACATTGGCACAGATAATTACAGCATAAAAACACATAATGATCAGAAACAGTAAGTATTTAAAGAGCCCAGTATCAAAGTATGCTCCTAAAGTGAAATATGAAACCTGTGTAGAGTTGATCATGATCATTCATTTTGTTCAGAACACAACCTTTCAAGAATTCACACGTTAATGATTTGAGATTTGCTGAAAAACTAGTTCACATGTCAACTGCTCATCCTGGACTCACAGCATCAACACACACACAATATTCAGCCTGCAGACAGAAAAGAAGTCAATTGTTAGAAAAACACATAATCTTCAAACCCTCCATTTACCTTATTTAAAATCAATATAATGTTAAGGTTAGAAATGATAGAACACAGGTAATCACATTGCATAAATCCTTACTCATGCTCTTTCTGGACTCACAGCATTAACACACACACAATATTCAGCCTGCAGACAGTAAAGACATCAATTATCACAATAACACACACGCAGTATTCAGCCTGCAGACAGTAAAGACATCAATTATCACAATAACACACACGCAGTATTCAGCCTGCAGACAGTAAAGACATCAATTATCACAATAACACACACGCAGTATTCAGCCTGCAGACAGTAAAGACATCAATTATCACAATAACACACACGCAGTATTCAGCCTGCAGACAGTAAAGACATCAATTATCACAATAACACACACGCAGTATTCAGCCTGCAGACAGTAAAGACATCAATTATCACAATAACACACACGCAGTATTCAGCCTGCAGACAGTAAAGACATCAATTATCACAATAACACACTCTCTCCACACTTACCATCCATCTGCTGTCTAACTGCAGTCACGCTGTCACTGCTCTAAAACTGAGACGAAACTCTGTGTCAACTTCTTTTATAGTCTTCTAGTCAGAGGGGGGGGGGCATCAGCAGTCTGGCCTCATCACCCCGGGACACGTCTACCTGACGTCTGAACTTCTACTCTCAGCGGGTTAAAAAAACAACACAGGTCAAACAAGAAACAAGATATGCATGATAACATGAACACATTGTTTCTTCACCAGGAAACGATCGAGAGGCGAGAGCCTCAAGGTCGGCGGGACATTGCTGTTGCAAATGTCCCAGAGCCCTAATGACAGACAAAACCTTCTGTAAGGGACAGGAAGACAACAAAGACATCAGCAGAACTCTGTTAGCTTTTGCTCCAAAAGACAGTATGTTTCTACTAGTTATATTATTCAGTTACAAAGTGAACAAAATGAATCAGAAGTGCCGTTTGGAGTCACGTACGACACACTCGACCTCAGAAGGCATAAAAAGGCCCAAAATGTTCTACGTTGATTATAGCACCCCCTAATGGCCTATCTTTACCACATTTGGTAGAGAGCCTCCGGGCGGCATGCCAAACAATCATCACAGGTTTGGTGTTGATAGCAATTATTGTGGCAGAGATATTGCAATTGCAAATTACCCATTTAAATGCATTGAGTGTGTTGCCAAAACCAACAAATCAAATTTGGTAAAGATTGGCCTTTAGGGGGCGCTATAATCAATGTAGACAATTTTGGGTCTTATTATCCCTTCTGAGGTCGAGTGCGTCGTACATGACATCAAACGGCACTTCTGATTCATTACTTTGTAACTGAATAATATAACTAGTAGAAACATGCTGTCTAAAGGCTAACAGTGGCCCCGTTCTGCTGATGTCTTTCTGGTCTTCCTATCCCTTACAGAAGGTTTTGTATCCAGCCTAGAAGCCCAGAGTTTTTCGGGGTCATTGTGATATTAATCCATACTGTTACACCATTTTGCTTTGGGTTCCACTTTGCGCTCCCCGGGTCATTGGGGACAACTTGCGCGGGGAGCCTTGGACTTCGTTGTAACTGCTTGCAGCTTTAATTATTATTATTTCGCACCTCTTCCGTTTCTCTCATTTTTGAGGGTCTTAACATGCGGGAAAACTCACAAAAACCTGCACACATGTCAGACCTACAGTTTGAAAAATCACAAAGTTCTGTAGTGCTTGGTCTCGGGCATTAGGGAGCTCCATAGCGCCCCCTAATGTACAAGCGTATCACCTGGAACTCTGTCAAGCTATTTTTAGAAAAAGATCGCAACATTTTTAAATTTGCAATATGGCAAATTTCGTGCGAAATTTCTCATTTTACGAAGGCTTGTTTGAGGACTTTAGGATTCAGGATTCTTTCAAACTCCTCCTAGGCCTTGGTTGCAATCTTCTTGAATCTTTGTAGGTAGTATCTTCAAACAATCATGATGTGCAAGTTACAGAGGACCAACTTCCTGTCAGGGCTGTTAAAAGAGGAAGTAGCATATCTTTGGTAAAAGTTATTCAGATTAAATGAAACTTAGAATGTGTGGTCTACATGTGATATTGAGCTGCCCCCTGTACTCTAGCTACACCCATGTATATAGACCACGCCCCCTTTCATAACTTGTGAACCGTGTAAAGGCTGTAAAAGGGTAAAAACCATCCCTGGGTTAAAGAAATCACTCAAGACATCTATATCATATTTTTAAAATGTCTCCAAATAGTGTTAAAGACTAGTTTTTTAAAATTATTTTTGGTATTCGATTTTTTTTTTAAACTCAATTCGGTGATGACGTCACATTGGGGAGAGTAGCCTCAGCCTAGTGCTAGAACTATGGCGAAGACTGGGATGAGGAAGAGGTGGAAAGTGATCATGTCGTTAGTTCAGATTAGAACTGGTAAACTTATCTAGATCTAGGAATGGAAGGCATGGGAGGAGGCCTCGGGGAAGATCCAGGACTAGGTGGAGGGACGTCCAGTTGGGAGGAGGCCTCGGAGAAGACCCAGGACTAGGTGGAGGGACGTCCAGCTGGGAGGAGGCCTCGGGAAGACCCAGGACTAGGTGGAGGCACGTCCAGCTGGGAGGAGGCCTCGGGGAAGACCCAGGACTAGGTGGAGAGATTACATCTCCAACCTGGCCTGGGAACGCCTCGTGATCCCCCAGTCGGAGCTGGTTGATGTGGCTCGGGAAAGGGAAGTTTGGGGTCCCCTGCTGGAGCTGCTGCCCCCGAGACCCGATACCGGATAAGCGGATGAAGATGGATGGATGGATGGATGGATGACAAAAGAGCTGCGTGCATTCATTGAGGAAGTGGTTACAAATACTCTGGGCAAGGCACATTTGCACTCCCTGCACAAGGAAATGTCTCTAACACACAGATGGTTTAGCTTAAGCCTTAAACTTTAGCTTAGGCCTAATATGGCATACTAGTGCATTGTGTACCAGACAGATACAGAGGCCCAAACCTGGTGTGTGTGTGTGTGTGTGTGTGTGTGTGTGTGTGTGTGTGTGTGTGGAGTGTGTGTGTGTGTGTGTGTGTGTGTGTGTGTGTGTGTGTGTGTGTGTGTGTGTGTGTGTGTGAGTGTGTGTGTGTGTGTGTGTGTGTGTGTGTGTGTGTGTGTGTGTGTGTGTGTGTGTGTGTGTGTGTGTGAAGATAACAGTTTCTGCCTAGAAACATGAAGACACCCCCCTGTGAGGGGAGGATAAAAGTTTAAGGGAGAGAATACATCGGGGCCCACTTCAAACCTTCAGATCTTGGTGGACCGGGCCCGACTTTATGTCTGTTGCTAGGGAAACATAGAATCTGTGTTGTGACTCTTATGCTGGAATCAGTGGCCCTCATTTCTCACCCTAACATAGACACCTTTTTGTTTACTCTTGTGTATGTTGTTCAAAATTAACTATTCATTGTTATCAAGCGTAGATGTTGAGACGTCAGGTAGACGTGTCCCGGGGTGATGAGGCCAGACTGCTGATGGCCCCCCCTCTGACTAGAAGACTTTAAAAGAAGCTGACACAGAGTTTCATCTCAGTTTTAGAGCAGTGACAGCAGATTGATGTAATGATTTATTTATACATATGTGATCACCTACTTTCTGTCATTTCTAACCTGAACATGGTAGCTGGTAAGTGTGGAGAGAGTGTGTTATTGTGATAATTGATGTCTTTACTGTCTGCAGGCTGAATACTGCGTGTATGTTATTGTGATAATTGATGTCTTTACTGTCTGCAGGCTGAATACTGCGTGTGTGTTATTGTGGTAATTGATGTCTTTACTGTCTGCAGGCTGAATACTGCGTGTGTGTTATTGTGATAATTGATGTCTTTACTGTCTGCAGGCTGAATACTGCGTGTGTGTTATTGTGATAATTGATGTCTTTACTGTCTGCAGGCTGAATACTGCGTGTGTGTTATTGTGATAATTGATGTCTTTACTGTCTGCAGGCTGAATACTGCGTGTGTGTTAATGCTGTGAGTCTATGATAAGAGAACATTTGACATTTAAACTAATTTGATTCCTGCAGATCTACAAAGTGTAACGTTGTTCATGCTCTGCAAAGTTGAAAGGTTGTGTTGTGAACCAAACTCTAATTATGAAAAACTCTACACAGGTTTCATATTTCCTTTTTGTAGCATACTTTGATATTGGGTTCTCTAAATACTTACTGTTTCTGATCATTATGTGTTTTTATGCTGTAATTATCTGTGCCAATGTGTTGCTGGTTGTGGTTATCTGTGTGAACAGGAGCTTACATGAACCTATGTACCTTTTTCTGGTCAGCCTGTTTGTAAATGAACTGTATGGTAGTACAGGGTTGTTTCCATTCCTTCTGGTTCAGATCCTCTCCGACATTCACACTGTTTCTGCTTCTCTTTGTTTCCTGCAGAATTTCTGCTTGCATACTTATGTAAATGTACAGTTTTATAATCTAGCTGTGATGTCTTATGACAGATATCTTGCTATCTGTTATCCTCTGCATTATAACACACGTATGACATCTAACAAGGTTGCCGTGCTTATTGCTCTAACATGGTTATTCCCTCTTCTTGCAATTGTTGTCATGATATCATTGAGTTCCTCCTTACAGCTGTGTGGGAACCGTATTGACAGAGTGTTCTGCAACAACTACTCTATAGTCAAACTGGCCTGCTCTGACACCACAGTCAACAACATCTATGGACTCATTTACACTTTCATTGTGTTATTGGGTCTTGCCATATTAATATTTTATACCTATATAAGGATCCTTAAAGTGTGTTTTTCTGGTTCTAAGCAGACGAGACAGAAAGCTCTCAGTACCTGCACACCTCACCTCGCTTCCACAATCAACTTTTTTTTTGGGTGTTTTTTTGAAGTAATACAGAGCAGGTTTGATATGGGGAGTACACCCATTATGTTCAGCATTTTTGTATCTTTATACTTTCTCACCTGCCAACCGCTCTTCAACCCTTTAATGTATGGGCTAAATTTGAATAAAATCCGCATCATATGTAAAAGTCTCATCTTTGGTAAAATGTAAGATACAAATTTTGAAAGCCATGTATTTCATTTCCTCAGCTTCGAAACCTTAAAAAATGTTAAAAGTTACATTGTAAATATTTGTTTTGTGTTTATTATTTGTTTATTTCATGTTAATATGTAATATGTTCATGTATGCACCAACAACCACCTTTTAAACATGGCTGCAAATTAAAAGTATAAATTACATAAGAAAAGTGAAGTGAAATGAGCATCATTGAGGGTCAGTCCACCTGGTGATTCACATTATACTAAAGTCAAATGAAGTAATGTAAAGTTTAGAACATTTAATTGAGCATATTTAGGATTATAGGCACAAAAACTACCTAGTTACAGTTATACCAGTATTGTTGTTTGTTAGGTACAATGCGATGTTCAGTAATGTAGAAGTAAACTAACTCCTGGGGGAAAGTCCTGTGTTCATTTGACCCAAATACCTTCTCCCGTCACCCTATACACACTGTCTGGGTCTTAAGACCACGTTACATGACTTCCTGCTTTGCGCGCCTAACACTGTGCTAACAACAGTCAAATATTCAAATACAATCTGAAACAGGACATTTTGTGGCTGCACAATTATATGAAATAAAAAAGTAGAAATTTTGTAAAATATGAGTGAAATCAGAAATATTTTTTATCACTGCTTTGCCACACAGCAAGTGTTTCTAAAAGTAAACCTGCTGGTGGATCCGTGTGGAAGACCTCAAAAGATCCTATAGTCTCTTGTTTTTTTAATCCTTGGTGCCACTGCTTTTTGTTTTTTAATAAAAACAGTTAAAGGATGTAAATGTATTGGAAAGGCACATTAACAGTTTCAAGCTTTGTTTATTTTTTTGAAAATAGCATTTCTCAAGTCAAGGCCACCTTACCCCAACAAGAGATGATTATAATTTCAATTCAATTTCAATTTTATTGATAGTATCAATTCATAACAAGAGTTATCTGGAGACCCTTTACAGATAGAGCAGGTCTAGACCACACTCCAGAATCTACAGATAGAGCAGGTCTAGACCACACTCCAGAATCTACAAGGACCCAACAGGTCTAGTAGTTTCCTCCAGAGCAAGCAACAGGGCCACAGTGGCGAGGAAAAACTCCTTTTTAGGCAGAAACCTGGGACAGACCCAGACCCAGACCCAGGCCCAGACCCAGGCCCAGACCCAGACCCAGGCTCTTGGTAGGCGGTGTCTGACGACCAGTTGGGGTTAGAATGAAGAGTGGCAATAACAGTCACAAAAAATAGTAGTTTGTAGTAGTTATATGTAGTAGTTTGTAGTAGTTCTAGTAATTATAGTTGTAGTAATTATATTAGCCGTAGCTAGAACATTGCATGCTAACCGGCCTAATTAGCTAACGGCAGCTAACTGTCCTAAGCAGGTATTATAGCAACAAGTAACCTAAGGCTAACTTTATCCCTCCAAAACATAATAAATCACTTACTGATGATGTGTCCCAAAAATGTATGTCTTCCACATAAAATTACATTAATATAACTGCTTTGGGGCCAATTATTAACGTAAACATAATTATCCGGTGTCTTAGCATGAATTGCAAGGAACCTATTGTGTTTGTAGGGATTATTATTATTATTCTGCATCTCTCCCGTCTCTCTCATTTTTGAGCGTCTTAACATGCGGGAAAGCTCATTAAACTTGCACACATGTCAGACCTGTGAACCATCACCCTGAGTTAGACAAAAGTAATAATTCATCAAACTAACTTTTGAGGTAACATACGTATCATCTGGAACTCAATCAAGCTATTTTTAGAAATATTCACAAAATTTTAAAATTTACAATATGGCAAATTTCGTGCGAAATGTCTCATTTTACAAAGACTTGTTGGAGGACTTTAGGATCCACAAAAAATCCCAAAATCTTGCAGCCATGTGCAGAATATTAAACTCTTTCATCTGAATTCACATTTAGGCCTGGGAGTGGTATGGTTGCTCTATAGCGCCCCCTAATTGTTTTTAGCCTGGTTTTAGCACTTGGGCACATTTTTGACGGCCTCAATATGTACGAAAACTCACAAAAAATTGGCGCCCACATAAACACCTGGGAGCTTTGCGAGATACAGACCACGCCCCCTTTCATAACTTGTGAACCATTTAAAGGCTGTAAAAGGGTAAAAACCACCCTTGGGTAAAAAAAAATCACTCAAGATATGTATATAGTTTTAAAAAATGTCTCCATATATCGTTAAAGGACAGGTTTTTGTCATTTTTGGAATTCACAGGTTTTTTAATTCAATTCAGTAATGATGTCACATTGTGGGAGAGTAGCCTCAGCCTAGTACTACAACTATGGCGACTGACTGGGATGAGGAAGAGGAGGAAAGGCCAGCAGCTGTGAAATTTCGAACCTGCCAGACATGAGAGGGCAAATGAAGAATTTGGTTTGGATCTGCCAAACAAAAAGGACAGGAACAGACTACAACGGACAGTTAGGACAGCAGAAACACTGTCTCTACAGCACCTGGTCACTGGTTCCACTTATTATTCCACTTATTTAGTATTATTCATCATTCCCATTCTCACATCTCACTTATTATTTTTTATTTATTCATCATTCTCATTTCCTAATACATAACTGTTCATATGTTAATACTGTTCATACTATTCATATTGTAATATAATAACATAATACTCTTTATCCCAGTATCCTTTGCACTATGCTCCACATTTAAATAATTTTTATTGAACTCTTCATTGCACTCATGCCTCTATATTGTTTCTGTTTACAGTATGTATACTGTATATTGTGTAATGTGTATATTTTGTTTTGGTTGTTTTGTATGTGTAAGCACATTGTGAGCAACAATGCTCCAAAGAACATTTCCTCGTATGTGTCCTCATACCTGGCAAATAAAGCTGATTCTGATTTCTGAGAGTTGCGTGAGTTGTATGCGTGCAGCAGTGCATACAATATTGCAGCGTCTGACTGCTGTGCAACAGTCAGCACTGCAGCAAAGATTGACGTCTGCCACACTAGAGGATGGATACCCAACCCGAGCCCGACGGGACCCGACGGTACCCGACGGGTCGGGCCGGGTTCGGACAGATTTTTAGAAAGGATGCTCGGGTTCGGGTCGGGCTCGGTCACATCAGCGCGATAAGGCATTGGACATTTAGAATTTAAAACAGCTTAAAATAAATGTCAAATATTACCCTAACATCCGTCTTCCTGTGTGCTGTGACAACCAAAGACGTGCGTATTAAGCTACATGTGGCAGCGCAACGATGGAAGATGTTAAAAAGAAGTTGGCCGCAGGAGATTTTAAACTATTGAAGACGAAGGAAAGTCAGCTGTGCATTGATGCTCATCTGTTGACATTTCCCAATGCCTTCCTACAATTGCTTAATAAAAGCGGCTTTCCACACAAACAAACGGACATGTGTCATTAGTATGAGAAACAAATGAGATTTTAACTGTCGGGCTCGGGTCGGGCTCGGACAGAAAAATCCGGCCCGATCCGCACTCTATGCCACACCCCCGACCTGCGAGGGGGCGAGGACTCGTTCATCGCTGCTCGCAGCTTTAATTATGTTTTCACCCTCATGTTTTCCTTGGGTCAAATTGACCCGTTTTCAATTTGTTTGTTTTTTGTTACCAAAAATGGGCCGAAAAAATAAGCTGAAATTGTCAACGTTAAAAATATCAAAGGACTTTTGGGAAAAATACAACATTGAAAAAGTGACAAAAATGTCGGAAAAAGCAATAATAATGTTGAAAAAAGTGACCAAAATATATTTTTTTCATAGTTGACGGGAAGACAACACAAGGGTTAATACTGCACCAGGTTAGAGGGTTCCTCTTTGAGATATGTTATGGATGAAATGAATTAATTGTTGTTAGAGCAATAATTGTTGAGGGCGGCTGTGGCTCAGCGGTAGAGCGGTAGCATGCCAATTGGAAGGTTGGTGGTTCAATCCCCGGCCCTGCAGTCCCATGTCGAAGTGTCCTTGGGCAAGACACTGAACCCTGAGTTGCCCCCGATGCTGTGTCATGTGTGAATGTGTGTGCATGTTTATCTGATGAGCAGGTGTGTAGATGTGTGTGTGAGTGTTTATCTGATGAGCAGGTGGCACCTTGTACGGCAGCCTCGGCCACAGTGTGTGAATGGTGAATGTTTCCTGTATGATGTAAAAGCGCTTTGAGTAGTCGTTAAGACTAGAAAAGCGCTATATAAAAATACAGCACATTAATAATCCAAACTAATCATCAGTGTGTATCTTCAGGTGGAGAATGATGGGATTTAAAAGTTGCCAGTTTGCTGCCATATTGTGGTCTCGTAGGATATTACATATGCATTACACTCTGGGAACTGCATTCAGAATCAGACCCTGATTTAGACTGATTTCAGTGGGAAGGGGGGGGGGGTTTAGTTTTTAGAGTATCAGCTTCATTACTGACCAAACCAACCTTAATATTCACTCTTTGGTGGTGTGAAATAAATAACAATATCTCTTTTTTCGGTTGCTGGACAGGTACTGCCCTTCATTCATCTGACCCTGGCCCTGATGTGAGACCCCCCCTTTCTGCTTTAAAATCAGTCACACATTATAATAACCATCACTAATAGATATAATAAATAGAAATAAATTGATAGTTAATTAATCTTTTGTTAATTTTCAACAGCCATGGTGATTTTTACAGACGTGTTTGTCTTTATTAATTTGACTGCTGCAGTGTGTTCATATTAAGTTAAAAGTACATTTTGTAACTGCTTTTGGTTTAATTCTTAACATAAACATTATTTTTAATAATGCACCAGGTAAGAGGGTTCCTTAAAGAAATAACAGCTTTATGTTTCTCAGAATTGTTGTTTTTCATTATATGTATGTTAATATAATAAAAAACCTGATATGATAATGTAATACGGGCCATTTATAATCAATTAACACAAAATGACTCAGATTATGTTATAATATTTACAATTAATTTCTACATAAAAACCTCTTAGATGCAACAATCTGGTAGAGTCAATGTTGTGTTGTTATAGGGCTTTAGGAAAAACACTTTGTCAACAAATGTTTTATCGAAAAAGATGAAATTCTCTCTTTGTTCATTTCATTTCACTTTTATTGGAGAAAAATGGGATTTTTATACAGAAAACTGATGAAAAATAAATGTCAAATGTTGTAAAAAAGATCCGTGTGCAATTGATAGAACAGAAAGTATTGTGATACTATGATGTATAAATATGTTTCCCCACCCCTAGCATTAACAGTAATAATACATTTTATCTATAAAGCCGTTTCAAGTTCCTCAAAGACAATTTACAACAAAGCACATTAAACATTTCTCCACCGGTTCTTAAAACATAACTCAGCTTCTCACAGAAGGTCAATGTTTCTAGTTTCTACATCATTATCTTATAAAAACAAACTGATTTACTCTTTAACATCAGTTTACATTTTACCAAAGATAAGACTTTTACATAAGCTACGTATTTTAGTCATTTGCAGTCCATACATTAAAGGGTTAAAGATCGGTTGGCAGATAAGAAAGTATAATGACATGAAAATACGCAACATCACGGGAACACTGCTCATGTCCAACCTGCTCTGTAATATTTCAAAGAAACCCCCAAAAGAAAAGTTGAGTGAGAGAAGCGAGGTGAGGTGTGCAGGTACTGAGAGCTTTCTGTCTCGTCTGCTTTAGAACCAGAAAAACACACTTTAAGGATCCTCATGTAGGTGTACAGGATTAAAAGGAGAGGAACAAATATAAAAAGACAAGTGCTAATGAGTCCATAAATGTAGACCACAGTTGTCTCAAAACAGGCCAGTTTGACAACATAATAGTTGTTACAGTAAACTTTGTCAATGATGTTCCCACACAGCTGTAAAGAGGAACCTATAAATATCGGGACAGCAGTTACAAGATATGGAAATAACCATGTTAGAGCAACAAGCACAGCGACCTTGTTAAATGTCATACGGGTGTTATATTGCAGAGGATAACAGATGGCAAGATATCTGTCATAAGACATGATGGATAAATTACTAAATTGTATAGCTCCATAAGTATATAAACAAAAACTCTGCAGGAAACAGAAGGGAGCAGAAACAGTGTGAATGTCGGAGAGGATCTGAACCAGAAGGAATGGAAACAACCCTGTACTACCATACAGTTCATTTACAAACAGGCTGACCAGAAAAAGGTACATAGGTTCATGTAAGCTCCTGTTCACACAGATAACCACAACCAGCAGCACATTGGCACAGATAATTACAGCATAAAAACACATAATGATCAGAAACAGTAAGTATTTAAACAGCCCAATATTAAAGTATGCTACAAAAGTGAAATATAATACCTGTGTAGAGTTTTTCATAATTAGAGTTTGGTTCACAACACAACCTTTCAACTTTGCACAGCATGAACAATGTTACACTTTGTAGATCTGCAGGAATCAAATTAGTTTAAATGTCAAATGTTCTCTTATCATAGACTCACAGCATTAACACACACGCAGTATTCAGCCTGCAGACAGTAAAGACATCAATTATCACAATAACACACACGCAGTATTCAGCCTGCAGACAGTAAAGACATCAATTATCACAATAACACACACGCAGTATTCAGCCTGCAGACAGTAAAGACATCAATTATCACAATAACACACACGCAGTATTCAGCCTGCAGACAGTAAAGACATCAATTATCACAATAACACACACGCAGTATTCAGCCTGCAGACCGTAAAGACATCAATTATCACAATAACACACTCTCTACACTTACCATCTACCTTATTCAGAGTCAATATAATGTTAATGTTAGTATTGTTAGATCTGACCATTTATGACATTACATCTTATACATCTTACCATCAATCTGCTGTCACTGCTCTAAAACTGAGAAGAAACTCTGCGTCAGCTTCTTTTAAACTCTTCTAGTCAGAAGGGGGGCACATCAGCAGTCTGGCCTCATCACCCCGGGACACATCTACCTGACGTCTCAACATCTACCCTCACCAGAAACGTTGAGAAGAGCTAAAATATAATGTGATTCACAGAAGACGAATAATACTGTTTTTTTGTAGTTATTATGACCCATATTTACATTTATTGGTAGATAGCAGCACCCTCTAGTGCTGTAGTAGTTATGGCGAAAGCAAAGCAGGAAGTCATGTAAGCTGGTATTAAGACTAAGCAGCAGCTTCCGTGCCAAGAAGTAATGCCAATGCATTATTACCCAATCAAAGGCTACGGGCTGCAACTAAACTTTGGTATTTGACGCCCTGGGAAGAAGAACAGCCTCCAATCAACCTTTACAGGTATTTGGGCAAGTAAATCCATAAAGTCAACAGTGAATCCTGATAAATAATATTTTTAACATGAATGTAGTATAGACTATTTGCAGTTGAAGTTGTATTTGCACTCATTGCACAAATACAACTCTCCAGGAACCATCACCTTATTGTGGTGGAGAAGTTTGAGTGTCCCTATGAACCTGAGGGCTGTGTTGTCTGGAGCTTTGTGCTCTTGGTAGGGTCTCCCATGGCAAAGTGGTCTCAGGTGACGGGCCAGACAAAGAATGGTTCAAAAGATCCTATGATAAAGCGAGGAAGGGATCGAGGGACCCTTCCTGGAGAAAGCCTGGGGCCCTCGTCTGGAGCCAGGCCCAGGCGGAAGTTGTGCGGGAGGTGGAGCGCTACCAGTTGGATTTGGTGGGGCTTACCTCTACGCACAGTCTCGGTTCTGGATCTATACTCCTGGATAGGGGTTGGACTCTGTCCTACTCTGAAGTTGCCCAGGGTGTGAGGCGCTGCTGCGTTGGAGTTTACCCCGGTGGACTAGAGGGTCGCTTCCCTACGCCTGCTGGTGGTGGGGGTGAAAACGCTGACTGTTGTTTGTGCATATGCACTAAACAAGAGTTTTTGACCTTTGAGACCTTTAATGGAGTCTCGTATGGGGCTTCAGTGGGGGACTCCATAGTTCTGCTAGGGGACTTCAACGCACACGTGGGTGATGATGGAGATACTTGGAGAGGCGTGATTGGGAGGAACGGCCTCCTTGATCTGAACCAGAGTGGTTGTCTGTTGTTGGACTTCTGTGCTAGTCATGGATTGTCCATCACAAACACCATGTTTGAACACAGGGATGCTCATAAGTGTACTTGGTACCAGAGCACCCTAGGCCAAAGGTCAATGATCGATTTTATAATCGTTTCATCTGATCTGAGGCCGTATGTTTTGGACACTCGGGTCAACTGATCACGGCGGAGCTTTTCGGGCATCCCTGTGGAGGCTGGGCGCATTGAACCTGAGTGGACAATGTTCAAAGTTTCCATTGCTGAAGCTGCGGCGGGGAGCTGTGGTCTTAGGGTCTTAGGTGGTTCAAGGGGCTGTAACCCACGAACACCCTGGTGAACTCCGGTGGTCAGGGAAGCCGTCCGACTGAAGAAGGAGTCTTTCCAGGATATGTTATCCCTGAGGACACCAGAGACAGTTGCAAGGTACCTGGAAGGAAACCTAGTCTGGATCCCTCTTCCATTAATAATTACCGCCCTATATCCAACCTCCCCTTTCTGTCTAAAACCCTTGAACGTATAGTTGCCTCACAATTACAAACTCATCTCCTTGCCAATAACCAATTTGAACCCTTCCAATCTGGTTTTTGCCCCCTCCACAGCACAGAAACAGCTCTGCTCAAAGTCTTCAACAACCTACTCACTTCTGCTGACACCGGTTCTCTCAACATCCTTATTCTTCTTGACCTGAGTGCAGCCTTCGATACTGTGAGCCACAACATCCTGCTCACCAGACTCAAAGACCTTGGTATCGAAGGTTCTGCACTCACCGGGCTCCGTTCCTACCTTTCTGACAGATCTCATTTCATCTCCCTTCATAACCATACCTCTACTACTGCCTCAGTCACCCAAGGCGTTCCCCAAGGCTCTGTACTCGGCCCCCTTCTTTTCATCATCTACATCCTCCCCCTTGGTCAGATACTCCGCCATTTCAACCTGAACTTTCACTGTTATGCCGATGACACCCAGATCTACCTCAGCACCAACTCCCCCCACAATCCCCCCCTCTCCCACATCAACTCCTGTCTGTCAGCGATCAAAACCTAGATGCACCACAACTTCCTCAAACTAAACAGCAATAAAACAGAATTCCTCCTCATAGGCTCCAAATCCACTCTCAGCAAAGCCAATAACCCCACTCTCACCATTGACGGCACCATCGTCTCTCCATCTCCCCAGGCCCGCAATCTTGGTGTGATTTTTGATTCAACCCTCTCCCTTGAGCCTCACATCCGTCAAGTCATCAAAACCTCCTTCTTTCATCTGCGAAATATTGCCAAAATCAGACCCTCACTCACTCCCTCTGCTGCCGAAAGACTTATTCATGCCTTCATCTCCTCACGTCTTGATTATTGCAACTCACTACTCCTCGGCATCAGCTCAGCCTCCATTAAAAGGCTCCAACTGGTTCAGAACTCACCCGCTCCACATCCTGGCACCACATCACTCCGGTCCTAAAACAGCTACACTGGCTTCCCATTTCTCACCGGATCACATACAAAATCCTGGTCCTTACCTACAAAGCCATACATCACCTTGCCCCGTCATACCTCACTGTCCTCCTCTCCCCCTACCAACCTTCACGGCCCCTCAGATCCACCTCAGCCGGTCTCCTCTATGTCCCCCTACCAACCTTCACGGTCCCTCAGATCCACCTCAGCCGGTCTCCTCTATGTCCCCCTACCAACCTTCACGGTCCCTCAGATCCACCTCAGCCGGTCTCCTCTACGTCCCCAAGTCAAAGCTCCGCAGTTTTGGGGACAGAGCCTTTTCCAGGGCAGCTCCCAGGCTCTGGAACTCCCTCCCCCATGAGATCCGCATCTCTGAGTCCCTTACCATTTTTCAGTCCCGTCTGAAGACCCATCTCTTCTGTTCTGCCTATCTTTAGTTTTTATTTATTTATTTTTTTCTACTCTGTAAAGCGACTTTGAGCTTGGGAAAAGCGCTATACAAATTAAATTTATTATTATTTATTAAGGTACCGAGGGGCCCCGAAGGGCTGCAGCCTCTGCCTTGAAAGAGGAAAAGCAGCGGGTGTGGGAGAAGTTCGGAGAAGACCTGGAGAAGGACTTTCGGTCGGCACCAAGGTGCTTCTGGAAAACCGTTTGCCACCTCAGGAAGGGGAAGCGGGGAATCATCCAAGCTGTATACAGTAAGGATGGGACGTTGTTGACCTCAGCTGATAAGGTAATAGAGCGGTGGAAGGAGCACTTTGAGGAACTCCTAAATCCAGCTGGCACGCCCTCTGTGGTAGAGGCAGAGCTGGAGGATGATGGGGGATTGTCGTCAAGTTCCCTGGTGGAAGTCGCTGAGGTAGTCAAACAACTCAACAGTGGCAAAGCCCCAGGGATTGATGAGATCCGTCCAGAAATTCTGAAAGCTCTGGGTGTGGAGGGGAAGTCTTGGTTGACACGCCTCTTTAACATTGCGTGGAAGTCTGGGACAGTACCTAAGGAGTGGCAGACCGGGGTGGTGGTCCCCCTCTTCAAAACGGGGGACCAGAGGGTGTGTACCAACTACAGAGGTATCACACTTCTCAGCCTCCATGGTAAAGTCTACTCCAAGGTGCTGGAAAGGAGGGTTCGGCCGATAGTCGAACCTCGGATTGAAGAGGAACGATGCGGATTCCGTCCTGGAAGTGGAACAACAGATCAGATTTTCACTCTCACAAGGATCCTGGAGGGAGCCTGGGAGTCTGCACAACCGGTCTATATGTTTTCTGTGGATTTTTACGAGGCGTATGACCGGGTCCCCCGGGAGATACTGTGGGAGGTGCTGCGGGAGTATGGGGTGAGGGTGTCCCTTCTCAGGGCCATCCGATCTCTGTATGACCAAAGCGAGATCTGTGTCTGGGTTCTTGGCAGTAAGTCGGACTCGTTCCAGGTTCTGGAGGGTTGGCCTCCGCCAGGGCTGCGCTTTGTCAACAATCCTGTTTGTAATATTTATGGACAGGATATCGAGGCGTAGTCGGGGCGGGGAGGGGTTGCAGTTCGGTGGGCTCGGGATCTCATCGCTGCTTTTTGCAGATGATGTGGTCCTGATGGCGTCATCGGTCTGTGACCTTCAGCACTCACTGGATCGGTTCACAGCAGAGTGTGAAGCGGCTGGGATGAGGATCAGCACCTCTAAATCTGAGGCCATGGTTCTCAGCAGGAAACCAATGGAGCGCCTTCTTCGGGTAGGGAGTGAGTCCGATACCGGATAAGCGGACGGATAGGATGGATGGATGGATGGATGGATGGATGGATGGATGGATGGATTTCAAAAGAGCTGCGTGCATTCATTGAGGAAGTGGTTACAAATACTCTGGGCAAGGCACATTTGCACTCCCTGTACAAGGAAATGTCTCTAACACACAGATGGTTTAGCTTAAGCCTTAAACTTTAGCTTAGGCCTATTATGGCATACTAGTGCATTGTGTACCAGACAGATACAGAAAAACAGGAAAGACAGTCAAAGTTACAAGAAGAAAAAGTTGCACCAAACAGAGGCCTCAAACCTGGTGTGTAATACATCGGGGCCCACTTTAGACCAGATCTTGGTGGACCGGGCCCGACTTTATGTCTGTTGCTAGGGAACCTTAGACTCTCTGTGTTGTGAACCCACAGCTGTGTTGTAACTCTTATGCTGGACTCAGTGGCCCTCATTTATCACCCTAACGTAGACAACTGTGCAGATATGAGAAGAAATCATCTCACGACAGGCTTCACGTGGGATTCATGAAACGTTTGTACCACACCAATCAGAGAGCAAGAATGGTCGTACATTGATAAATGCAACGGCTGGAAACCATTGTAATTTAAATATCACGCCTGATATATTCTCGGCTTTGCGGCCTCGGTCCTACTACTTACAACATGGCGAGACGTAATCCGGCTAAGAAGCGGCACTTTCCAGAAGTGGAGATTGAAACGCTGACCTCTCAGTCTTATTTGCAACATGTGTAATATTAGGAAGCCTGAAAACTGGTAATAAAGGCTGTAGAAAGAATGTGTAAGGAAAGAGATCACTGACAGTGTTAATGTATTAAATCAGACTCCAGCTGAAGTTTATTTAATTCATGCAGCCTTGACAGATGAATGCTATAGTCCTAATAGTAATATTCAGGTTCATGTTGCAATCTCTTAGGCCTACATGTAGGTGTACTCATATGTAAATAAACAAATAGTAGAGGGACTTATGCAAGGTCTTTTATTTTACTCGTGAAACAGAGCCAGGCAACCGTAAGCTGTGAGGGAGACAACGTGACAACGTGCCTTGACAACGTGATGATGTAATTAAACCTTTTTGAGAATGTTTTATTTGCTTCATCATGTTTTTAGAAGTTCAGTGTATATCATAAATTAAACTACTACTCACCAAAATGTTCAGATATGTTATGGATGAAATGAATAAAAAATTAAAACTAATCATCAGTGTGTATCTTCAGGTGGAGAATGATGGGATTTAAAAGTTGCCAGTTTGCTGCCATATTGTGGTCTCATAGGATATTACATATGCATTACACTCTGGGAACTGCATTCAGAATCAGACCCTGATTTAGACTGATTTCAGTGGGAAGGGGGGGGGGGGTTAGTTTTTAGAGTATCAGCTTCATTACTGACCAAACCAACCTTAATATTCACTCTTTGGTGGTGTGAAATAAATAACAATATCTCTTTTTTCGGTTGCTGGACAGGTACTGCCCTTCATTCATCTGACCCTGGCCCTGATGTGAGACCCCCCCTTTCTGCTTTAAAATCAGTCACACATTATAATAACCATCACTAATAGATATAATAAATAGAAATAAATTGATAGTTAATTAATCTTTAGTTAATTTTCAACAGCCATGGTGATTTTTACAGACGTGTTTGTCTTTATTAATTTGACTGCTGCAGTGTGTTCATATTAAGTTAAAAGTACATTTTGTTACTGCTTTGGGTTTAATTCTTAACATAAACATTATTTTTAATAATGCACCAGGTAAGAGGGTTCCTTAGAGAATTAACATCTTTATGTTCCTCAGAATTGTTGTGTTTTTCATTATATGTATGTTAATATAATAAAAAACCTGATATGATAATGTAATACGGGCCATTTGTAATCAATTAACACAAAATGACTCAGATTATGTTATAATATTTACAATTAATTTCTACATAAAAACTTCTTAGATGCAACAATCTGGTAGAGTCAATGTTATGTTGTCATAGGGCTTTAGGAAAAACACTTTGTCAACAAATGTTTTATCGAAAAAGATGAAATTCTCTCTTTGTTCATTTCATTTCACTTTTATTGGAGAAAAATGGGATTTTTATACAGAAAACTGATGAAAAATAAATGTCAAATGTTGTAAAAAAGATCTATGTGCAATTAATAGAACAGAAAGTATTGTGATAATATGATGTATAAATATGTTTCCCCACCCCTAGCATTAACAGTAATAATACATTTTATCTATAAAGCCGTTTCAAGTTCCTCAAAGACAATTTACAACAAAGCACATTAAACATTTCTCCACCGGTTCTTAAAACATAACTCAGTTTCTCACAGAAGGTCAATGTTTCTAGTTTCTACATCATTATCTTATAAAAACAAACTGATTTACTCTTTAACATCAGTTTACATTTTACCAAAGATAAGACTTTTACATAAGCTACGTATTTTAGTCATTTGCAGTCCATACATTAAAGGGTTAAAGATCGGTTGGCAGATAAGAAAGTATAATGACATGAAAATACGCAACATCACGGGAACACTGCTCATGTCCAACCTGCTCTGTAACTATTTCAAAGAAACCCCCAAAAGAAAAGTTGATGAGAGAAGCGAGGTGAGGTGTGCAGGTACTGAGAGCTTTCTGTCTCGTCTCTTTAGAACCAGAAAAACACACTTTAAGGATCCTCATGTAGGTGTAGAGGATTAAAAGGAGAGGAACAAAGACAAAAAGACAAGTGATTAAGAGTCCATAAATGTAGACCACAGTTGTCTCAAAACAGGCCAGTTTGACAACATTATAGTTGTGACAATAAACTTTGTCAATGATGTTCCCACACAGCTGTAAAGAGGAACCTATAAATATCGGGACAGCAGTTACAAGATATGGAAATAACCATGTTAGAGCAACAAGCACAGCGACCTTGTTAAATGTCATATGTGTGTTATATTGCAGAGGATAACAGATGGCAAGATATCTGTCATAAGACATGACGGCTAAGTTAATAAATTGTATAGCTCCATAAGTATATAAACAAAAACTCTGCAGGAAGCAGAAGGGAGCAGAAACAGTGTGAATGTCGGAGAGGATCTGAACCAGAAGGAATGGAAACAACCCTGTACAACCATACAGTTCATTTACAAACAGGCTGACCAGAAAAAGGTACATAGGTTCATGTAAGCTCCTGTTCACACAGATAACCACAACCAGCAGCACATTGGCACAGATAATTACAGCATAAAAACACATAATGATCAGAAACAGTAAGTATTTAAAGAGCCCAATATTAAAGTATGCTACAAAAATGAAATATGAAACCTGTGTAGAGTTTTTCATAATTAGAGTTTGGTTCCCAACACAACCTTTCAACTTTGCACAGCATGAACAATGTTACACTTTGTAGATCTGCAGGAATCAAATTAGTTTAAATGTCAAATGTTCTCTTATCATAGACTCACAGCATTAACACACACGCAGTATTCAGCCTGCAGACAGTAAAGACATCAATTATCACAATAACACACACGCAGTATTCAGCCTGCAGACAGTAAAGATATCAATTATCACAATAACACACACGCAGTATTCAGCCTGCAGACAGTAAAGACATCAATTATCACAATAACACACTCTCTCCAAACTTACCATTTACCTTATTTAAATAAAGTAATGTTAATGTTAGAAATGACAGATCACAGGTAATCACATTGCATAAATCCTTACCATCCATCTGCTGTCTAGCTGCAGTCCCGCTGTCACTGCTCTAAAACTGAGATGAAACTCTGCGTCAGCTTCTTTTAAAGTCTTCTAGTCAGAGGGGGGGGGGCATCAGCAGTCTGGCCTCATCACCCCGGGACACGTCTACCTGACGTCTCAACTTCTACTCTCAGCGTGTTAAAAAAACATCATAGGTCAAACAAGAAACAAGATAAGCATGATAACATGAACAGATTATTTCTTCACCATTACATATGGCTATAGTTATTATTTAATTAGATGATCAAAAAGCAGTTGATCGGAAACTATTTTTTATAACCGAGTATCTATTTGTCATTATATACTGTGATTCAGAAACAATGATGAATACGCGTAAAAGGACAGATGAAGAAAAAGGACCGTTAAAACCGAGACTGTCCTCCACAAGCAGTACTTACGACCCATATTTACATTTATTGGTAGGCAGCGCCGCCCTCCAGCGTCACTTTATTAGGGCCCGAGCACCGAAGTACAAGGGCACCAACGGTGTCCTAGCACAAAGTGCAAGGAACCTAACCGTTTAAATGCTGTAAAAGGGTAAAAACCACCCCTGGGTTAAAAAAAAATCACTCAAGGAATGTATATCATTTTAAAATGTCTCCAAATAGTGTTAAAGGCAAGTTTTTTGTCATTGTTGGTATGTGCAGGTTTTTTATCTCAATTTGGTGATGACGTTACATTGGGGAGAGTAGCCTGAGCCTAGTACTAAAACTGTGGCGACTGACTGGGATGAGGAAGAGGAGGAAAGGCCAGCAGTTGTATATAATGACCATAATAATCGTCTTTTTTACTGTCAGTGAATAGCTCCGAGTGAAAGTCAACGTTTTCTTTCTATCTAAAGACATTGATCATGTCGTTAGTTCAGATTAGTACTGGTAAACTTATCTAGATATAGGAACAGAAGGCATCATGCTCTCTCCTTTTTATTTGACAAAAATACAGGATTTTAAAATACTTCTATATGGAAGCTTTTTAAGAAAAGAGCAGGTTGGGTCACACACAGACAGAAGCACACACACACAGATAGCTGCAGCAAAATCAATCTTTGGCTTTGCAGTGTCTGACTATTGCGCAAATGCACTGCCGCATATTGACGTCTGCCACACCTGCAAGGAGGAGAGGGCCCGTTCATCGCTGCTTGTAGCTTTAATTATTATTATTATTCCTTACCTCTCTTGTCTCTGGTTTTTGAGGGCCTTAGCATGTGGGAAAACTCACAAAAACTTGCACACATGTCAGACCTATGAATAATCATACATTTCTGTAGGGATTGGTCACGGGCACTCTGACTTAAAAAAGTAAGAATTTATCATACTACCTTTTGAAGGGAGCATGCATATCATCTGAAACTCTATTAAGCTATTTTTAAAAAAAATCACAAAAATTTTAAATTTACAATATGGCAAAAACTCACAAAAATTGGCGCCCACATAAACACGGAGGAGCTTTGCGAAAAGTTCAGAATTTTGGCCCATACCTTTAGGCGGGCTCCATAGTGCCCCCTAATCCATGGGAAGGCCTTAACTTGGACATAGTTACCCCGATCTTCACCCGATTTGATATTGATATCGCTCTAGTCATTGTGGACATACTTCCCATTTACCTTTATTAGCTGCGTCCAACCGGAAGGCGGCCATTTTGACTTTATGAATTGTCATGAGTTTTACACTCGTCCTAGGCCGTGATTGCAATCTTCTTGAATCTTTGCAGGTAGTATTTACTGACACTCATGACAAAAAGGTATGCAAACATTTTTGATAGTACAACAAATGTGTAAGTTACAGAGGACCAACTTCCTGTCTGGGGCTGTTGAAAGATGATGTTGCATATTTGGCCAAGATTTATTCTGATCTCCACCAAACCTGACACAGTTATTCAACATAGAGGCTTGAGCATCCTTGCCCAATTTGGAGTGAATTGGCCATTAGATGGCGATGTTAATTTTTTTTTAATTAATTAAAAAAAAATTCTGACATATGGGAACCATACTTTGTCTAACTCCTGCTGGGCTGTGAGTCCAATCTGCACAAAAACTTGGATATAGACTCGGTGGACCCTTGTAACACAATGCGCAATGCGTTATAGAGGACCAACTTCCTGTAGGTGGCTGTTGAAACAAGTTGTATCTTGGTATATATTCAGATTTCCATGAAACTTAGAATGAGAAGAGTCTTGTGTGAGGTGTCACTGAAATCAGCAGAGAGTTCCTTTATCATTGGTGATGGGTTGGCCTGCCTCCGATGCACAAGCCACGCCCATTTGATAATGTTTGACCCGTTTGAGGTACAGTCGTGTGTGAGGTGTCATTGAACTCAAGAGACAGTTCCTTCTTCATGAGTTTTGATTTGGACCGCCCCCTATGCGTAAGCCACGTCCAGTTTCATAACTGGTAACCTATTTCAAGTACTGTCTTGTGTAAAGTGTCATTGAACTCAGGTATTTCAGGATTAGTCTTGTGTGAAGTATCAATGGACTGAGCAGAGACTTTCTTTTCATTGGTGATGTTTGACCCGCCCCCATTTGATTTGGAAACGCCCCCTTTCACAGATAATGAAGTTTATGATTTAGAGTCTTATGTGAGGTGTCATTGAACTCAGCAGGGAGTTCCTTCTTCATTGGGGATGTTTGGCCCACGCCCTATGCTTAAGCCACGCCCCTGTTCATTATTTGAACAACTTTTAAACTGTAGAAGGTAGAGTCTTGTATGACAGGTCATTGAAATAAGCAGAGACTTCCTTCTTCATTGGTGATGGTTTGACCCGCCCCCCTATGATTTTACCAGGCCCCTTTCACAGATAATTAACTGTATGACGTAGAGTCTTGTGTGAGGTGTCATTGAATTCAGCAGGGAGTTCACTTTTCATTGGTGACAATTTTCAGTGTCTGAGTGATGCGCAAATGCGCGGTCGCAAGGAGAGGCGTCCGCCAGTAACCCCAACATGTGCAGGTTAGCGAGGGTCCGTTCGTATTTGGCGGTCGCATCACGTCAGGTGAAAATGTGCGTATTTTAAGTGTTTCAGGAATAGGCACATTAAAAAAGCTCGCTAGCGCCCCCTCCAAATTTGAAAAATTTAGCCCTTGCACTACATTTAACGTAGATTCACAAAACTTGGTACAAATATGTAGAATGGCAGGTCAGACATAAAACTCCATTGGAGCCACCCCCTAAACCCAACAGGAAGTCCGCCATTTTTAATTTAATGTTTTTGCACATGTTGTACTTTAACGAACTTCTCCTAAAGATTTCATCCAAACTTCAAATTTGTCATTTTGAGACATTAAAGATGAAAACTTTTGTGCATTTCACCATCAAAACAGTAAGTGGGTATAACTTGAGTGTACGGTGTCCAATTGGCTCGAAGCTTTTCAGGATTCATCAGAATCTGCCCCTGACGACATCTACACGCCGATATTGGCTCAATATCACAGCGCCCCCTAGTGGCAACAGGAAGTAGGCCTAAAAGACAAGGTGCTATACTTTAACGAACTCCTCCTAGAGATTTTGTCTGATCGACTTCAAATTCATTCTGAGTCATCTTAAGACGTTACCGATGAAAAGTTATTAAAAGAAAAACTTTTCGTCATACGGTGTGGGCGTGGCATGGTGGCCATTTTGAGTGTTTAGCGATGAAGGAGAAAGTGGCTGTAACTACAGTGTACATTGTCGTATCTGCTTGAATCACCAAGAGTCCAGGCCTGAGGACATCTACAGGCCAATATGGACTGTTGGAGACAGCGCCACCATCTGGCAACAAGAAATCAGACTAATATGACAAACATCATCTGATTTACATGAAACTTAGAATGTGTGGTCTACATGTAAAACTGAGCCCGCCCCTATACTTTAACCAGGCCCAAAGCATCAGGCCAAGCCTTCTTCGATAACTTTTGAACTGTTTAAGGTAGAGTCTTGTGTGAAGTGTGATTAAACTCAGTAATTGCAATACATTTTATTTAAATGAGAACTGTGCTTTTCTTATTTCTTTCTCTGATGTCTCTATCTTTCTTTTACCAACTTTCTCATGAACTCATATCTAGCAGACTGAAAAAGCAATTAGTTTAATTAGTCTATTACCAAAAAAGTTTAACTATCATATGTAATTTATATAAAAAAAGATAGATACTTGCCCTCCGTACAGTATTGCCATTGAAAATAATGTGATACTATGTTGTATTTTTTTTCTGCCCCACCCATACTTGAAATGTTGTATATGTGTTTAGAAAGCTTACTTTTCTGCTGACATTGATCAAACATAATCTTTAACAATATCAAATATCAAACGGCCGATATATCATGGGGAACTACTTTAAAGTGTCTTTTTCTGATACTGATATCGGTTTTGGAACAGCTCTAATGGAAACCATTTCTTGTCTTTATGTTCTGCTGTTCTAATTGCCTTCTTCAAAGTTTCCTCTTAGCTGACTTTGACCAAACAGAATCTTTCAATGGGACCTTTTCATAATGAGCTGCTGTGGGGGTTCTCCTTATTAAAAAGGATAAAAGACGTCACAACAAAGGTTCAGCTCAGTTAGGATGGATTCAGTCTGACTACAGTGGGTATAAGCTCAAATATACACAATGTCACAGATGTTTTATTACTAATGTGTAACCTGAACATTATGTTGGACTAAATGGTACATTAGGGGGTTTTGGTTCAAACTGTTTCCATGATGATGAATATGTTTCATATTACTACATTGATGCATGTTCATGTGTGCTTGGTGTTTAACTCCAAATAACTAACTAGTGACATGTAGTTTTACAAATGTAGAACAAAAGTTAACGTAATTATTTGTCTTATTGTTATAAACCAAGGTGAGGACCATGATCAACTCTACACAGGTTTCATATTTCATACTTTCTGCCTATTTTGACACTGGAGGTTTCAAATACTCATATTTCTTGTTTATTTTGTCTTTATATGTCTTCATAGTTTGTGCCAATGTGCTGCTGGTTGTGGTTATCTGTGTGAACAGGAGCTTACATGAACCTATGTACCTTCTTCTGGTCAGCCTGTTTGTAAATGAACTGTATGGTAGTACAGGGTTGTTTCCATTCCTTCTGGTTCAGATCCTCTCCGACATTCACACTGTTTCTGCTCCCTTCTGTTTCCTGCAGATTTTCTGTTTGAACTCTTATGGAAGTATTGAATTTTTGGTCTTAGCCATAATGTCTTATGACAGATATCTTGCTATCTGTTTTCCTCTGCAATATCACACTCGTATGACATCTATAAAGATTGCCCTGCTTATTGCTCTAACATGGTTGTACTCTTTTCTTAGATATATTTTGATAGTGTTTGGTCTGACTGCTCCTTTACAGCTGTGTGGAAACATCATTAACAAAGTGTACTGTGACAACTATAGTGTTGTCAAGCTGGCCTGCTCTGATACAACAGCCAATAACATTTATGGACTTGTTAATATATTTACAGTAATCTTTGGTCTTATAATCTTAATTCTTTTCTCTTACATGAGGATCCTTAAAGTGTGTTTTTCTGGTTCTAGACAGACCAGACAGAAAGCTCTCAGTACCTGCACACCTCACCTTTTGTCCCTGCTGAGTTTTTCCTTTGGAGCTTTCTTTGAATTAGTACAGAGCAGGTTTAATATGAACTATTTACCCACTATGTTGCGTATTTTTCTGTCATTGTACTGGCTTACATGCCAACCACTCATCAACCCTTTATTGTACGGACTGAAAATGTCCAAAATACGCATTGTATGTAGAGATCTGCTCGTTAGGGGGAAAAGGTAACTTAACATGTTACCTGGCAACTAAGAGCTCGGCTCGTCATGAAGAAAAATAAATACATTTAGTTAATGAGATATATTTGACAGTACTTTTGTTAACTGTATCTATATAATGTGAGAACCTGTAACTATGTTTTAATAAAACACAGACGACAGGGATGAGTTGAATAATTCAGCAAAAGGCTTTCTTTAAATCACCAATAGGAGATTCATGCAGTGTTCTTTGTTTGGATTTTTGTAATAATTGTTTAATAATTTTATTGTTATCAGACTCAGGTATATGATTTATACTTAATAGATAATGAAACAACCATTTATAAATGAAATCATGTTCCCATTATAAACCAGTTGCAAACTATTACTAAATGTTTTGTTTATCATTTGTAAAGCTTTGCTCCTGTGTTAATTCTCATAAATAAAGCATTTTTATACACACTCATGAATGGTTTGTTCATAGGCTCTCAAAAATAATGTTCATAAATAGAAGTTTGACAGTTACTAAGTATAGCGAAAACATTTGTAAATTCAATCATTTTCCCTTCATAAACTATTGACAAACTCTTAATAATTTCTTTGTTTATCTTTTGTAAAACAGAGTTCCTATATTCATTCTAATCAGTAAAACATTTGGAAATACATTTAGTAAATGGTTTATCCATAATAAGTTAGCCCATGTAAATCTTTTTATAGGTTAATTTTTTTAATAATCCATAAGTGATGCACTAACCATTTGTAAATTAAGTAAGTTACCATTATTAACTAGGTACTCTGGAATATACGTATAAGGTTGGTGAAAAACTAAGAAGTTTCTGATTAACAGACAGTCTAGACCGACATTTGTTTATGCCTTAAATAAAATGTTATGATTTAGAAATAATAATGAGGATGATGTAGGCCTAAACTAACAACTGGGGTGTTAATACATATATTACAAATGTATCTAGTGACAGTGATCATGTCTTTAGTTCAGATTAGTACTGATAAACGTATCTAGATCTAGGAATAGAAGGCATCAAGCTCGCTCCTTTTGATTTGACAAAAACGCAGGATTTTGAAATACATCCATATGGAAGCTTTTTAAGGAAGGAGCAGGTTAGGTCACACACACACACACACACACACAAACAGATAGCTGCAGCAAATTCAGTCTTTGGCTTTGCAGTGTCTGACTGTCGCGCAAATGCACTGTCAAAAAGATCGGCGTCTGCCAGCACCCCCGACCTGCGAGGAGGCGAGGGCCCGTTCATCGCTGCTTGCAGCTTTAATTATTATTATTATTCTTTATCCAACAAATGAATTGTCTTTTTGAGGAGCTTACCACATTCAAAATCTAATCAAATTTTGCAGTAGCATCAACTGTTTTGAATTGTATGTATTGTATGGGTTTCAGGAATAAGCACACAAAAGTGGCTCGCTAGCGCCCCCTACAAAATTATGTAAAATTGAGCCTCTGCTGTACGTTTAACATAGACTCACAAAACTCGGGAGACATATGTAAAATGTCAAGATGTACATAAAACTCCATATTAGCCATAGCCTAAACCCAACAGGAAGTCCGCCAATTTGAATTGAAAGTTTAAAATTAGTTGATTACGGCCCGAGCACCTAAGTGCAACAAGGAACCTATTGTTTTTGTAAGGATTATTATTATTATTCCGAGTTGTCTCTGTCGTTTTTGAGGGCTTTAGCATGTGGGAAAATTCACAAAAACTGGCACACATGTCAGACCTATGAAAAATGACAAATTTCTGTAGTGATTGATATCAGGCGATGACTGGGGGCTCCATAGCGCCCCCTAACGTGCAACTATAAAAAAAGTAAAAAATGTATTATACTAACTTTTTTTTGGGAACCTGCATATCATCTGGAACTATATCAAGCTATTTTTAGAAAAAAAATCACTGAATTTTAAAATATAGGTGAATTTCGGGAAAAATTTCTCATTTTACAAAGACTTGATTAAGGACTTAAGGATCCACGAAAAATTGCAAAATCTTGCAGCCATGTGCCAAATATTAAACTCTTTCATCTGAATTCACATTTAGGCTTGAGAGTGGTATGGTTGCTCTATAGCACTTGGCCACATTTGTGACGGCCTCAATGTGTTGCCTATTAGGCATTAGGTATTATGTTGTATAGACTTTTATTTTGTACAAGCTTTTATTTTGAAATGGTTTTATGCTTAAGGAGTTCCAGGGGTTAGTTTCCTGTTAGTGGTTAGAGAAAGATGGCAGAATCAGCTAACATGCGTTCATCATCCATTGCAATCCACATGGTAAATGCTGCAGAGGCAGTGTCGTAAGTTGATTCAATTTATTGCTTTAACTATAATGTAAATGTTAAGATGGATATTTACAGCAAAAAGGCATTTTATGACTGTAATTAAAAACGTTTTATTTACATGTATTTTCATAGGACTAAACAGTTTGTATCTTGTGTTTTGTTACAGTTTTCACTCTTCTGTCTGTGACATTATGTAAAGAGCCACAGTAAACAGCTAAAGAAGCTTACTATGACTCAACTTGTCATTTTCAGCAAGAGTTTATCTAGTTGAATAGCTGCAGTTACTACACTGTAGCGAAGACAACATACTCAACATATACGAAAACTCACAAAACCTGGCGCCCACATAAACACCGGGGAGCTTTGTGAGTCTGTTCAGCGATTCAGCCCATACCTGTACGCTAATGTGTGGAAAGGCCTTAACTTGGACATAGTCACTCCTATCTTCACCAGATTTGATACGCATATTACTCTGAAATGGTTTCCCAACAGTCTTGAAGGAGTTCCCAGAATTCTCAGCACATGTTGGCCCTTTTTCCTTTACTCTGCGGTCCAGCTCACCCCAAACCATCTGGATAAATGATGGTCCAGCTAAACGCAAACTGGATGGGATAGCATGCCGCTGCAGGATGCGGTTTACACTGTCTCTCCTGGTTATGCTGTAATAGTTTTAGACAGCTGGGACTTCCTGTGACACACCTAGTTCCTCTCTCCTCTATTTTTCTATCTTTCCAATTATGTGCATCCATGTCCCAGAAATGCTTGTTACTAACCTAGCTCTGGGGAGTCATTCCCCGGAGTCCTCATGTTCTTTTTCCCCCAGCATATTTCCTCGGACCAGGGAGGCTCCAAAATCAAGGTTGCAGCTGTCGCCATGGTCCCGCTACACGCTCTGCGATGCCATGTTCCTCCTGCTACACTCTGCTATGCCGACTACAAAGGACTACTAACAACTACTATTTTTTTTTGGGATTGTAATTGCCACTTTTCATTCTAACCCCAACCGGCCCGTCAGACACCGCCTACCAAGAGCCTGGGTCTGACCGAGGTTTCTGCCTAAAAGGAAGTTTTTCCTCGCCACTGTCGCACTGTTGCTTGCTCTGGAGGACACTGTTGGGTCCTTGTGAATTCTGGAGTGTGGTCTAGACCTACTCTATCTGTAAAGTGTCTTGAGATAACTCTTGTTGTGAATTGATACTATAAATAAATTGAAATTGAAATTGAAATTGAAATTGGTGGCCATGCTGGTTCAAGATGCCTTCAATTTTCAATAAATCCCCAATAGTGTCACCAGCAAAGCCCCCCACCCCCACACCATCACACCTCCTCTATGCTTCACGGTGGGAACCAGGCATGTAGAATCCATCCGTCACCTTTTCTCCGTCACACAAGGACACGGCGGTTGGAACCAAAGATTTCAAACTTGGACATCAGACCAAACCCCAGATTTCCACTGGTCTAATGTCCATTCCTTGTGTTTCTGGTCCAAACAGATCTCTTCTGCTTGTTGCCTCTCCTTAGCCGTGGTTTCCTAGTTGCTATTGGACCATGAAGGCCTGATCCAGTCTCCTCTTACCAGTTGTTCTAGAGATGTGTCTGCTGCTAGAACTCTGTGGTCTTCATCTGCTCTCTAATCTGAGCTGCTGTAACTTGTAACTTGTGGGGACTCAGATGAACTTATCCTCAGCAGCAGAGGGGACTCTGGGTCTTCCTTTCCTGGGGGGTCCTCATGTGAGCCAGGTTCGTTGTAGCGCTTGATGGTTTTTGCGACTGCACTTGGGCACACATTCAAAGTTTTCACAATTTTAACGTCAACATTATTATTTTTAAGAGTGAACCAGGTTAAAGGGTTCCTTGTAGAACTTACAGCATTATATTTCTCAGAATCTCATTTTTTATATCAATTAAATTTGGTATTATATCCCTAATTGAATCAATATTGATCCAAATTGAATCAACTCAGCACTGTGTGCATCAGATTGGGAATCAATTCAGGAACAAGTGGGAATACGCAGCCCTACTTGTTTTTTGTCTGAATTTCATAACGTTTATGATGACTATTATTACTATTATTGATATCTATTATTGTGGTTAGTGGACAACCTGCCTGCCTATTTAATTATAGTTTACAAAAGTGTGATATAGATAATGATGATGTAACTACGGACAATTTGTAATACATTAACACAAAATTACACAGATTCTGTTTTTATGTTTGCAATTTAGTGTATATACATAACAACTTCTTAGATACAACAATTTAGAAAAGTCAACTCTACAAGTATATGATTTAACCCTTTAAGTTCTGCAATAGAAATGCCTACATTTTTATTTCTGTTTCTTGGAGTGTCTTCAAATGCGTCATATCACTCAAATCAGAACAACGAAAGCTAAACATTTCAGGAAGTTAATAAACTATAATAATAATACAATTATTGAAATTGTGTCATGAATAATAAACAAATACATATGACACACAAGAAATATTGATCCTAAAGATTTATAAATGTAGAAACATGACCAGGGTTTCTTATGAAAGGCATTTTGTCAGTTTCATCTGCAATATAATGGTTTTAATTATTTGTATTGGGAATTGGATAATTGAAAAAAGTCAACAGAGTAGTACAGTAGATTATTTCTGTCCTCTGGCCTGGAGAGGACCACACTTCTGTCTAAAGTGCAGGTCCTGGAGGCGTTCTGCAGCACGAAGGGGTTCTGACAGCATGCTTCAAGACCTGGGTGCAGCGTTGGGCATGTCAGGCCTGAGGTCGGGACTCTGCACCAGGGCTCAGGGAGATCCCCCTGAGGCCATGGGCTGGCAGTTCCCACACAAACACACTGCTGCTGATTAGAAAAGCTTAAATACATTTGACTTTTCTTAGAGCCTTGTAGGATGAGATTGCAACCTTTACACTGTGATGTGATGGGGCTTTAGGGAGGGGTGAGTATCACTAGTGGTATTTTGCAATTTAATAACTTTTTACAACTTCAAATTATGTCCCCAAAGAAAATATTTGTCACCATCTGCATTATTTAATCATATAACATATAATCTAGTATTTTAATTTTGACTTTCTGTTTTTTTTTGTACATCTCATTTCACTTTTATAAGTGCAAAATGTTATTTTCTGCCTGACCAAAGATGTCAAGAAAACCTGTCATAAATGAATGCTCAATTCTCAAAAAATATACTTTCTCATTTGTAATTTATATATAAAAAACATCTGTGTATGGTTACAGTACTGCCACAGAAAATATTGTGTTACTAGGGTGTATGAATATATTTCCATAGAGCAGTAAGGGTAGTGTGCACATCCCACCAGTGAGCGACCCCCCTCCCCCCTCCCCCCCACCCCTAGCAATAACAATAATATTACATTTGATTTATATTGCCCTTTTCAAGTTACTCAAAGAAAATTTACAACAAAGCACATTAAAGAAAGTCCAACAATAAAAGGAGCAAATAACAGCAGGGGGATTGTGATATTATGAGAGAGTGAAGGCTAATCTAAAGAGGTAGGGTTTGATGGTTTTGATGGGTTTGATGAAGTGATCTGAATGTGTCCTGCTCAGTACCTGTCATGTACTGTATGATTCAGGTTCTTACAACTCAACTACATTTCTTGCAGACTGTTGTTATTTCTATTTCTAGTTTCTACATCATTTTCCTAAAAATAGATTCACAGGGGTCACCAAGCAGCAAGATGCTTTTAAACATCAGTTTACATTTTACCAAAGATAAGACCTTTACATAAGCTACGTATTTTAGTCATTTGCAGTCCATACATTAAAGGGTTAAAGATCGGTTGGCAGGTCAGAAAGTATAATGACAAAAAAATACGCAACATCACGGGAACACTGCTCATGTTAAACCTGCTCTGAATTACTTCAAAGGAACACCCAAAAGAAAAGTTAAGTATAGAAGCGAGGTGAGGTGTGCAGGTACTGACAGCTTTCTGTCTCGTCTGCTTAGAACCAGAAAAACACACTTTAAGGATCCTCATGTAGGTGTAGAGGATTAAACACAGAGGACAAAATATTACAAGAGAAATGGTAACTAGCCCATAAATATTGTTCACAGTTGTCTCAGAGCAGGCCAGTTTGACAACCGAGTAGTTGTTACAGTAAATAGTGTCAATGATGTTCCCACACAGCTGTAAAGAGGAACTTAAAAACAACGGGACAGCAATTGCAAAATGTGGATATAACCATGTTAGAGCAATAAGAACAGCAACCTTGTTAAATGTCATACGGGTGTTATATTGCAGAGGATAACAGATAGCAAGATATCTGTCATAAGACATGACGGCTAAGTTAAAAAGTTGTACACTTGCATAAATATATACACAGAACATCTGCAGGAAGCAGAAGGGAGCAGAAACAGTGTGAACATCCGAGAGGATCTGAACCAGAAGGAATGGAAACAACCCTGTACTACCATACAGTTCATTTACAAACAGGCTGACCAGAAAAAGGTACATAGGTTCATGTAAGCTCCTGTTCACACAGATAACCACAACCAGCAGCACATTGGCACAGATAATTACAGCATAAAAACACATAATGATCAGAAACAGTAAGTATTTAAAGAGCCCAATATCAAAGTATGCTCCTAAAGTGAAATATGAAACCTGTGTAGAGTTGATCATGATCATTCATTTTGTTCAGAACACAACCTTTCAAGAATTCACACGTTAATGATTTGAGATTTGCAGAAAAACTAGTTTACATGTCAACTGCTCATCCTGGACTCACAGCATCAACACACACACAATATTCAGCCTGCAGACAGAAAAGACATCAATTATCAATAACACACACGCAGTATTCAGCCTGCGGACAGAAAAGAAGTCAATTGTTAGAAAAACACAGAATCTTCAAACTCTCCATTTACATTATTTAAAATCAATATAATGCTTGTGTAGCATTGCTGTGGGTGTAATATCAATAAATATGACATTATGTTATTATTGGCATAAGTAAATGTCATGAGAGCAAAAGCGTCTGGACTTTCTTTGAAAAAATGTATTTTGTCATCTGTATAAGTTATGATTATTTCTTCACAGTGTTACTCCCAGGACATATGAGAAGTGTTTTAGAGGTTTTACTTATCTGTCTGTGATATCAATACATATCTGGAAGATTCATGTTCCGTTTTATTTATTTATTTATTTGTCTTTAAGGTCCTACAACCATTTTTAACATGCAAGTGACCTCACTGCAACCCAAATATTCTAATAACCCAGTTTGTCCTGAAAAAAATTATGTTCATATCTTGACTGTAGACAATTTCAATTTCAATTTCAATTTATTTATAGTATCAATTCACAACAAGAGTTATCTCAAGACACTTTACAGATAGAGTAGGTCTAGACCACACTCCAGAATTCACAAGGACCCAACAGTGTCCTCCAGAGCAAGCAACAGTGCGACAACAGGGTTGATGTTTTACAAGTTATTATAAAATAAATCCAGACGGACAATAAACTGTAGAAATGGCCTTAGGTCTCAGAGGGTTAAAGTCAACAGTAAATTCTGCTAAATAACATTTTTTTCTCTTCAAATTCTCTCTTCTTCACTATGGACAATGAGCCACTTTTGAATGTCTGTACTTTTCAAAATAAATTATTTTATTTATTTATTATGTATTCATTGTATTATTTATTACCAACCCTGTTGTACCTCAGTTTTTGGATTTGACGCCCTTTCTGTTGCACACTTTGGTAAAAAAGGAGCAGGGCTGTGAGGACGAGAGTGGCGTCCTGTTCCAGTAGCTTCGTCCGATCCGTCTGTAACGTGTCTTTTATGACTGTTTAACTTTCCACGGTTGTTGATGCCAGACGGGCCGGTCTGAGCCTCAGGGGACTGTTTCACCGTTCCTGTACACTTCGGACTTCATCATCATGCCACTTGCAGAGTTTTCGGAGGACTCTGCAGGAGTGGGGGTGTTTCAGGGATGGGCAGGAGGACGAGTACAGGAACCTGGTGGTGGTCCAGGGTCAACCATCTTCAGCTGAACACAGCAAAGACCAAGGAGCTGGGGGTGGATTTCAGGAGATCCAAACCACACATGACACCAGTCTCCATGGAAGGGGGTAATGTGGAGGTGGTCAGCACACATAGGTACCTGGGGGGGGGGGGGGGTACACATGGACAACAAACTGGACTGGTCAGCCAACATGGATGCTCTGTGTCGCAAAGGGCAGAGTGGGCTCTACTTCCTGAGGAGGCTGCAGTAAGCTCCTCAGGATGTTCCACCCGTCAGTCCCTGCCAGCGGCCTGTCCTATGCTGTGGTGTGCTGAGGGGGGGGGGGGGGGTTGTTGACTATTAATTCCAAGAATAAGTGTAAAACCTATTATTGAACCAGCTCAGTTTTTTGTAAAGCACCAAAAGCTGGAAAAAGTGAGAAATAAATCAGAAAAAAAGACAAAAACATCAGAAAAGCACAAAAGAAAATTCAATTTTGACCTGGACGGGCTGGTTCATGGTCAACGGGAAGACATCACGAGGGTTAAAACCAGCTACCACCTGATAATGTACTCATATAGATGCTAAAGGTGCATGACCTTGTGTTGATATACAGTATGTATATATATATACAGTATGGTGGGCTACTATAAGTCTACATCCACAAAGATCCACTCTGACGGGGGTCACTCTTTTCAGTCACACGTCTGTTACCCTTTCTTTTTCTTTGTGTTGGAATTTTAACCTCCAGTTACCTGGTCCTCAGATCTCTGCAGGGTAAATCCAGACAGCTAGCTAGACTATCTGTCCAATCTGAGGACTATGGTTACCTGGTCCTCAGATCTCTGCAGGGTAAATCCAGACAGCTAGCTAGACTATCTGTCCAATCTGAGTACTATGGTTACCTGGTCCTCAGATCTCTGCAGGGTAAATCCAGACAGCTAGCTAGACTATCTGTCCAATCTGAGGACGATGGTTACCTGGTCCTCAGATCTCTGCAGGGTAAATCCAGACAGCTAGCTAGACTATCTGTCCAATCTGAGGACTATGGTTACCTGGTCCTCAGATCTCTGCAGGGTAAATCCAGACAGCTAGCTAGACTATCTGTCCAATCTGAGGACTATGGTTACCTGGTCCTCAGGTCTCTGCAGGGTAAATCCAGACAGCTAGCTAGACTATCTGTCCAATCTGAGGACTATGGTTACCTGGTCCTCAGGTCTCTGCAGGGTAAATCCAGACAGCTAGCTAGACTATCTGTCCAATCTGAGTCTCTTTTGAAAAGTAAAACTACTTTTTATTTTTGGCAGTGGCACCATGGCTCTGTCCGGCGCTCAGCTCCCAAGATGACTGTGATTGGTTTAAAGAAATGCCGATAAATGCCAAGACTTGCGTCCTGCATGCAGAACTTTGGAATCCATTATGTGTTGCCTCTTTCTTATCTGTCCACATGAACGGAGCGATTGTCAGAACAAGTGCAGTATAGCCCCGCGTGTCTCATTAACTATTAACAACACTGAGAGCTGAACCCGGTTATTTGTTCTCCAGGATCTCCTAAAAACTTTAATGATATGATACGACACAAACCACAAAACAACGACTACATTTTCAATCTTTAACGTTAATACAGGTCAGTGGCCTTCTCTGTTCCATGGATCTGACACCTGATGGGCTAGGCTTCTTTTGGACCGTCACCCCTGATTTGCTATGGGCCAAACTATAATTCAAAAATAAATAATAATTATATTTTAATGGTTCTGAGTAGAGATGCACCGATTACAATTTTTGGGCCAATTCTGATTTCCGATTTTTCATTGAGTTTGACCAGCCAATATTGATTTCAGCCAATTCCAATTGAGTTTTTTCTGAAGACAACATGAAGACAACATGAGGGCAACATGAGGACAACATGAAGACAACATGAGGGCAACATGAGGACAACATGAAGACAACATGAGGACGACATGAGGACAACATGAGGGCAACATGAGGGTAACATGAGGGCGACATGAGGACAACATGAAGACAACATGAGGACAACATGAGGACAACATGAGGACAACATGAGGACAACATGAAGACAACATGAGGATGACATGAGGACGACATGGGGACAACATGAGGGCAACATGAAGGCGACATGAGGACAACATGAGGACAACATGAGGACAACATGAGGGCGACATGAGGACAACATGAGGGCAACATGAGGACAACATGAGGGCAACATGAGGACAATATGAGGGCAGCATGAGGGCGACATGAGGACAACATGAGGACAACATGAGTACAACATGAGGGCAACATTAGGACACCATGAGGACAACATGAGGGCGACATGAGGACAACATGAGGACAACATGAGGGCAACATTAGGACACCATGAGGACAACATGAGGGCAACATTAGGACACCATGAGGGCAACATGAGGGCAACATTAGGACACCATGAGGGCAACATGAGGACACCATGAGGACAACATGAAGACAACAAACTGGAGCACCCCCCCCCACCCCTAGCAATGACAATAATAGTTTGACCAGCCAATTTCCATTTAATTGTGTCTAACCAATTCTCAGCACACACAAATATTTGTTTATTCTTTTTTTACAGAACATTTTATTTTTTGAATAGAACATCATTATAAAATAGAACTATATAAATTACTCCTTGTGTGTGTGAGAAATGAACACACACATCTAAAGGGCAATGTCATGGAAGAACCATTTCCTAATTTTCACATCTAATATCCAACTGAAAATGATATATGTTTAAATGCTGATGGGCTAAGCTTCTTTTGGACAGACGGTGGAACGGCTGCTGATTGGTTCTGTGCTCCCCCGCCCGTCAACACCCCCCCAGTCCGGATTTCTTGCGGAACGGCCATGAGTGACAGGCGAAGTTACGAGGACCCACGAGATCTCACAAATTCAAGTGTGATCGCGCGATACACTGTAACAGGATGTAGTTTCTATAAACAGAACCAGAAAACCTCTGACCTGTTGACCTCTGACTTGTTGACCTCTGACTTGTTGACCTCTGACCTGTTGACCTCTGACTTGTTGACCTCTGACCTGTTGACCTCTGACCTGTTGACCTCTGACCTGTTGACCTCTGACCTGTTGACCTCTGACCTGTTGACCTCTGACCTGTCTCTGCCCATCATGACGTTTTTAACCCTTGTGCCGTCTTCCCATCGAAATTGAAAATCCACACTTTATGGATGTTTTTAACTTTTTCTTATGTTTTTGTCCCTTTTTTGACGTTTTCAACACTACGTAACACTAACTTATTAACTTCAGTTTTACAGTTATTTTTTGAATTTATGGTCAATAAACCTAATTTATAGGAAATTATGCCTAATGTTTGAGTTAGAAAAGCAGAAATTAGGAATTTTTGAGACTAAAATTAAAGGAATGGATGTTGATGATAATCACAGACTGGAATATGTCAACTTTTACTCAATACTATTTCAAAAACACTTCCATTTGTTTTACAATGCTATAAAATTGAATAAGACGCCCCAAAATTAATGAAAGTAGAGATTTGTACTTGGCAAAGAGCGTTGGGTGGAATCAATCATGTTATTTTGGGGAATAAAAAAGAACATTGATATAGGACAACATGAGGACAACATGGAGGCAACATGAGGACAAAATGAGGACAACATGAGGACAACATGAGGACAACATGAAGGCAACATGAAGGCAACATGAGGACGACATGAAGACAACATGAAGACAACATGAGGACAACATGAGGACGACATGAGGACAACTTGAGGGCGACATGAAGGCAACATGAAGGCAACATGAGGACAACATGAGGACGACATGAAGACAACATGAGGACAACATGAGGACGACATGAGGACAACTTGAGGGCGACATGAGGACAACATGGAGACAACATGGGGACAACATGAGGACAACATGAAGGCAACATGAGGATGACATGAGGATGACATGAGGAAAACATGGGGACAACGTGAAGGCAACATGAAGGCAACATAAAGGCAACATGAGGACAACATGAGGACGACATGAGGACAACATGAGGACGACATGAAGACAACATGAGGATGACATGAGGACGACATGGGGACAACATGAGGGCAACATGAAGGCGACATGAGGACAACATGAGGACAACATGAGGACAACATGAGGGCGACATGAGGACAACATGAGGGCAACATGAGGACAACATGAGGACAACATGAGGACAATATAAGGGCAGCATGAGGGCGACATGAGGACAACATGAGGACAACATGGGAACAACATGAGGGCAACATTAGGACACCATGAGGACAACATGAGGACAACATGAGGACAACATGAGGGCGACATGAGGACAACATGAGGGCGACATGAGGACAATATGAGGGCAGCATGAGGACAACATGAGGACAACATGAGGGCGACATGAGGACAACATGAGGGCAACATGAGGACAATATGAGGGCAGCATGAGGGCGACATGAGGACAACATGAGGACAACATGGGAACAACATGAGGGCAACATTAGGACACCATGAGGACAACATGAGGGCAACATTAGGACACCATGAGGGCAACATGAGGGCAACATGAGGACACCATGAGGACACCATGAGGACAACATGAAGACAACAAACTGGAGCACCCCCCCCCACCCCTAGCAATGACAATAATAGTTTGACCAGCCAATTTCCATTTAATTGTGTCTAACCAATTCTCAGCACACACAAATATTTGTTTATTCTTTTTTTACAGAACATTTTATTTTTTGAATAGAACATCATTATAAAATAGAACTATATAAATTACTCCTTGTGTGTGTGAGAAATGAACACACACATCTAAAGGGCAATGTCATGGAAGAACCATTTCCTAATTTTCACATCTAATATCCAACTGAAAATGATATATGTTTAAATGCTGATGGGCTAAGCTTCTTTTGGACAGACGGTGGAACGGCTGCTGATTGGTTCTGTGCTCCCCCGCCCGTCAACACCCCCCCAGTCCGGATTTCTTGCGGAACGGCCATGAGTGACAGGCGAAGTTACGAGGACCCACGAGATCTCACAAATTCAAGTGTGATCGCGCGATACACTGTAACAGGATGTAGTTTCTATAAACAGAACCAGAAAACCTCTGACCTGTTGACCTCTGACTTGTTGACCTCTGACCTGTTGACCTCTGACCTGTTGACCTCTGACCTGTTGACCTCTGACCTGTTGACCTCTGACCTGTTGACCTCTGACTTGTTGACCTCTGACCTGTTGACCTCTGACTTGTTGACCTCTGACCTGTTGACCTCTGACTTGTTGACCTCTGACCTGTTGACCTCTGACTTGTTGACCTCTGACTTGTTGACCTCTGACTTGTTGACCTTTGACTTGTTGACCTCTGACCTGTTGACCTCTGACTTGTTGACCTCTGACCTGTTGACCTCTGACTTGTTGACCTCTGACTTGTTGACCTCTGACTTGTTGACCTCTGACCTGTTGACCTCTGACTTGTTGACCTCTGACCTGTTGACCTCTGACTTGTTGACCTCTGACCTGTTGACCTCTGACCTGTTGACCTCTGACCTGTTGACCTCTGACCTGTCTCTGCCCATCATGACGTTTTTAACCCTTGTGCCGTCTTCCCATCGAAATTGAAAATCCACACTTTATGGATGTTTTTAACTTTTTCTTATGTTTTTGTCCCTTTTTTGACGTTTTCAACACTACGTAACACTAACTTATTAACTTCAGTTTTACAGTTATTTTTGTAATTTATGGTCAATAAACCTCATTTATAGGAAATTATACCTAATGTTTGAGTTAGAAAAGCAGAAATTAGGAATTATTGAGACTAAAATTAAAGGAATGGATGTTGATGATAATCACAGACTGGAATATGTCAACTTTTACTCAATACTATTTCAAAAACACTTCCATTTGTTTTACAATGCTATAAAATTGAATAAGACGCCCCAAAATTAATGAAAGTAGAGATTTGTACTTGGCAAAGAGCGTTGGGTGGAATCAATCATGTTATTTTGGGGAATTAAAAAGAACATTGATATAGGACAACATGAGGACAACATGAGGACAACATGAGGACAACATGGAGGCAACATGAGGACAACATGAGGACAACATGAGGACAACATGAGGACAACATGGAGGCAACATGAGGACAACATGAGGACAACATGAGGACAACATGAAGGCAACATGAGGACGACATGAAGACAACATGAAGACAACATGAGGACAACATGAGGACGACATGAGGACAACTTGAGGGCGACATGAAGGCAACATGAGGACAACATGAGGACGACATGAAGACAACATGAGGACAACATGAGGACGACATGAGGACAACTTGAGGGCGACATGAGGACAACATGGAGACAACATGGGGACAACATGAGGACAACATGAAGGCAACATGAGGACAACATGGGGACAACGTGAAGGCAACATGAAGGCAACATAAGGCAACATGAGGACAACATGAGGACGACATGAGGACAACATGAGGACGACATGAAGACAACATGAGGATGACATGAGGACGACATGGGGACAACATGAGGGCAACATGAAGGCGACATGAGGACAACATGAGGACAACATGAGGACAACATGAGGGCGACATGAGGACAACATGAGGGCAACATGAGGACAACATGAGGACAACATGAGGACAATATGAGGGCAGCATGAGGGCGACATGAGGACAACATGAGGACAACATGGGAACAACATGAGGGCAACATTAGGACACCATGAGGACAACATGAGGACAACATGAGGACAACATGAGGGCGACATGAGGACAACATGAGGGCAACATGAGGACAATATGAGGGCAGCATGAGGGCGACATGAGGACAACATGAGGACAACATGGGAACAACATGAGGGCAACATTAGGACACCATGAGGACAACATGAGGACAACATGAGGACAACATGAGGGCGACATGAGGACAACATGAGGGCGACATGAGGACAATATGAGGGCAGCATGAGGACAACATGAGGACAACATGAGGGCGACATGAGGACAACATGAGGGCAACATGAGGACAATATGAGGGCAGCATGAGGGCGACATGAGGACAACATGAGGACAACATGGGAACAACATGAGGGCAACATTAGGACACCATGAGGACAACATGAGGGCAACATTAGGACACCATGAGGGCAACATGAGGGCAACATGAGGGCAACATGAGGGCAACATGAGGACACCATGAGGACAACATGAAGACAACAAACTGGAGCACCCCCCCCCACCCCTAGCAATGACAATAATAGTTTGACCAGCCAATTTCCATTTAATTGTGTCTAACCAATTCTCAGCACACACAAATATTTGTTTATTCTTTTTTTACAGAACATTTTATTTTTTGAATAGAACATCATTATAAAATAGAACTATATAAATTACTCCTTGTGTGTGTGAGAAATGAACACACACATCTAAAGGGCAATGTCATGGAAGAACCATTTCCTAATTTTCACATCTAATATCCAACTGAAAATGATATATGTTTAAATGCTGATGGGCTAAGCTTCTTTTGGACAGACGGTGGAACGGCTGCTGATTGGTTCTGTGCTCCCCCGCCCGTCAACACCCCCCCAGTCCGGATTTCTTGCGGAACGGCCATGAGTGACAGGCGAAGTTACGAGGACCCACGAGATCTCACAAATTCAAGTGTGATCGCGCGATACACTGTAACAGGATGTAGTTTCTATAAACAGAACCAGAAAACCTCTGACCTGTTGACCTCTGACTTGTTGACCTCTGACTTGTTGACCTCTGACCTGTTGACCTCTGACTTGTTGACCTCTGACCTGTTGACCTCTGACCTGTTGACCTCTGACCTGTTGACCTCTGACTTGTTGACCTCTGACCTGTTGACCTCTGACCTGTTGACCTCTGACTTGTTGACCTCTGACCTGTTGACCTCTGACCTGTCTCTGCCCATCATGACGTTTTTAACCCTTGTGCCGTCTTCCCATCGAAATTGAAAATCCACACTTTATGGATGTTTTTAACTTTTTCTTATGTTTTTGTCCCTTTTTTGACGTTTTCAACACTACGTAACACTAACTTATTAACTTCAGTTTTACAGTTATTTTTTGAATTTATGGTCAATAAACCTAATTTATAGGAAATTATGCCTAATGTTTGAGTTAGAAAAGCAGAAATTAGGAATTATTGAGACTAAAATTAAAGGAATGGATGTTGATGATAATCACAGACTGGAATATGTCAACTTTTACTCAATACTATTTCAAAAACACTTCCATTTGTTTTACAATGCTATAAAATTGAATAAGACGCCCCAAAATTAATGAAAGTAGAGATTTGTACTTGGCAAAGAGCGTTGGGTGGAATCAATCATGTTATTTTGGGGAATTAAAAAGAACATTGATATAGGACAACGTGAGGACAACATGAGGACAACATGAGGACAACATGAAGACAACATGAGGACAACATGAAGGCAACATGAAGGCAACATGAGGACAACATGAGGACGACATGAAGACAACATGAGGACAACATGAGGACGACATGAGGACAACTTGAGGGCGACATGAGGACAACATGGAGACAACATGGGGACAACATGAGGACAACATGAAGGCAACATGAGGATGACATGAGGATGACATGAGGAAAACATGGGGACAACGTGAAGGCAACATGAAGGCAACATAAAGGCAACATGAGGACAACATGAGGACGACATGAGGACAACATGAGGACGACATGAAGACAACATGAGGATGACATGAGGACGACATGGGGACAACATGAGGGCAACATGAAGGCGACATGAGGACAACATGAGGATGACATGAGGACGACATGGGGACAACGTGAACGCAACATGAAGGCAACATAAAGGCAACATGAGGACAACATGAGGACGACATGAGGACAACATGAGGACGACATGAGGACAACATGAGGGCGACATGAGGACAACATGGAGACAACATGGGGACAACATGAGGACAACATGAGGGCAACATGAGGATGACCTGAGGACAACATGGGGACAACATGAGGACAACATGAGGGCAACATGAGGACAACATGAAGGCAACATGAGGATGACATGAGGACAACATGAGGACGACATGAAGACAACATGAGGACAACATGAGGGCAACATGAGGACAACTTGAAGGCGACATGAGGACAACATGGAGACAACATGAGGACGACATGAGGACAACTTGAGGGCGACATGAGGACAACATGGAGACAACATGGGGACAACATGAGGACAACATGAAGGCAACATGAGGATGACATGAGGATGACATGAGGAAAACATGGGGACAACGTGAAGGCAACATGAAGGCAACATAAAGGCAACATGAGGACAACATGAGGACGACATGAGGACAACATGAGGACGACATGAGGACAACATGAGGGCGACATGAGGACAACATGAAGGCAACATGAGGATGACATGAGGACAACATGGGGGCGACATGAGGACAACATGAGGACAACATGAGGGCAACATGAGGACAACATGAAGACAACATGAGGACAACATGAGGGAAACATGAGGACAACATGGAGACAACATGGGGACAACATGAGGACAACATGAAGGCAACATAAGGATGACCTGAGGACAACATGGGGACAACATGAGGACAACATGAGGGCAACATGAGGACAACATGAAGGCAACATGAGGATGACATGAGGACAACATGGGGACGACATGAGGACAACATGAGGACAACATGAGGGCAACATGAGGACAACATGAAGACAACATGAGGACAACATGAGGGAAACATGAGGGAAATATGATACAACATGAAGACAACATGAGGACAACATGGAGACAACATGGGGACAACAAGAGGGCAACATGAGGACAACATGAGGAGAACATGAAGACAATATGAGGACAACAGGAGGACAACATGACAACATGAAGAGAACATGAAGACAATATTAGGACAACAATAAGACAACATGAGGGCAACATGAGGAGAACATGAAGACAATATGAGGACAACATGAGGACAACATGAAGAGAACATGGGGACAACATGAGGACAACAATAAGACAATATGTGGACCACATGAGGGTTAGTGCAGGGAGATATTATTGGCTGCTGCCAGGTGATGCTTGACTTACAGAAACTACCTTAGGTCAGCACCAACTTCTCTGGGCCCAACGACAGCAGCTTACAGTAATAATCCAACTTCATTTGTTCGGAGCCTCTAATACTACTACTGGAATTGTATACTTTCAATATTTGGTCCAACAGCAGTAGACCAAACGGAAAAGTCCAAAGACCAATGAACGTGAGAATGAAACTAAAGAGTGTCGATGGAAAGTGATTTTGAGGCTCAAATGGAACCCGTGGATTTTAGCAGACCATTGATCTGATTGTGGTGGTGATGGATGAAAATTCTGCTGAATTCTGGGGTTGTTTGAGGGTAAAGACTTGGTTTTAGGAGCTGGGTTAGAATGAGGTTATGGTTAGGTTAGGGTAAAAACGCACCGTCCTGGATGGGCGCTGCGAGGGGCATGGGCACAAGGGGACCACTGGTGTGAGTAGGGTAGGGTTAGGGTTAGGGTAGGGGTTTCAGGTGAGGGTAGGGGTTTCAGGTCAGGGTTATGGTAGGGGTTTCAGGTGAGGGTTATGGTAGGGGTTTCAGGTGAGGGTAGGGGTTAGGGTTAGGGTTATGGTAGGGGTTTCAGGTGAGGGTAGGGGTTAGGGTAGGGGGTAGGGTTATGGTAGGGGTTTCAGGTGAGGGTAGGGGTTTCAGGTGAGGGTTATGGTAGGGGTTTCAGGTGAGGGTAGGGGTTTCAGGTGAGGGTTATGGTAGGGGTTTCAGGTGAGGGTAGGGGTTTAGGGTTAGGGTTATGGTAGGGGTTTCAGGTGAGGGTAGGTAGGGGTTAGGGTAGGGGTTTCAGGTAGGGTTATGGTAGGGGTTTCAGGTGAGGGTAGGGGTTTCAGGTCAGGGTTATGGTAGGGGTTTCAGGTGAGGGTTATGGTAGGGGTTTCAGGTGAGGGTAGGGGTTAGGGTTAGGGGTTAGGGTTAGGCATTTAGTTGGGCGAAAATGCTGGACCCCACAAGGATGGTACCACACACTATGTATGTACAGTATGTGTGTGTGTGTGTTTGGTGTGTGTGTGTGTATGTATGTGTGTGTTTGGTATGTGTGTGTGTGTGTGTTTTGTCTGTCCATCTTGAGGTTGTGACAGAGCAGTCTGATGGGAGGTCATTACCCCCCCCAGTCTCTGAGGAGCGTGCTGATTGGTCCCCCTGGCCAGCAGAGGTGTTGACAGGCTGGAATGACCTTTGACCTGAGGGACTTCATCAGTGAGATGCAGTGATGTAACGTCTCCTAGCACCTGGAGAGGTTGCATCACTCACACATCAACAACTTACTTTGGTAATTAGCTCCGTCTCAACTTTAAATCTCCATGTTAGAAACTCTGTGTAAGAACAAATGGCCGTAGATTTAAAACGAGAAATCTTGTTATTATTCAAATAGTCTCTCGTATTAAATGAATCGCCAACTATTGTGATGATTGATAAATCGTTATGAGTCATCTTTTATGGAAAATAAGGTCTGGAGTCCCTGTTAGATGAGTCGTGTTGAGTGAGTTTCTTCACTCCTCTGTGGCGCTAAACTGAAGAATGTCAAAACAAAACGTCTTGGGCTTTTGGGCCTGATCCATATTTTTCACTTTTAGATACTTTATAGTCCGGCTTTTCTTCGCCCCCTGTTGCTCAGCAACCTATTACCTCCTCAGATGAGGTCAACCACATCCCACCCTGACTGCACACACTTGCATGGTTCCCTGTGTCCATGTTGATTTCTGCATAGTTACAGTTTGAAAACAGTCTCCCGTCTTTTTGGTTTGGCTCATCCAGGCCGGCCAAACTTTAATGGGAACCTAAATTGATATGCGGTCCGGATAAAAAGAAATCATTATTATTAGAGACAAGTCACAACTTTTGTGTAAAAATGTATTACATTCCTTAGAAGCCAGCAGACAAAGACTGTCCTTAGAAATGCAACTGTCCCAGACAAAGACTGTCCTTAGACATGCACCTGTCCCAGACAAAGACTGTCCTTAGACATGCACCTGTCCCAGACAAAGACTGTCCTTAGAAATGCACCTGTCCCAGACAAAGACTGTCCTTAGAAATGCACCTGTCCCAGACAAAGACTGTCCTTAGACATGCACCTGTCCCAGACAAAGACTGTCCTTAGACATGCACCTGTCCCAGACAAAGACTGTCCTTAGACATGCACCTGTCCCAGACAAAGACTGTCCTTAGACATGCACCTGTCCCAGACAAAGACTGTCCTTAGACATGCACCTGTCCCAGAATACAGGCAAGATGTGGACGAGTCTCAGAGGTCAGGGAGAGGTCAGAGGTTAAAGGTCATTCTGAGTCTGACAGGACGAGGATCCCAAGCGGGTCACAGAGAGGGACCGGGTTTGGCCCTCGGGCCTCGAGTTTGACACACCTGCTCTACTACTACTATGAATTATATTCAGATTTCTAAATGTGATCCAGCAGCCGAGGATCCGGCTGAGAGGTTCTGTGTGAAAGGGGCCGACGAGTGGCCTGGACCAGGTCCTGGTTTTGTGGTGTTAACACTCTGAGTTCAGTTTTAGTTTTTAATCTGTGTAAATACTTCAAAACATTTCTGCAGAATTCTGCTGGCAGACTTCATGTGGCCTTGCTGATTATAGAAATTCTTTTAATATTTGCATGTTCCACCCAACAGTGACCTCTGATTCTACACCTAAATATGAATATTATAATTCAAATAAACCAGTAAAAGTAATATATTTTCTCAATGTGTCTGTCCATCTTGAGGTTGTGACAGAGCGGTCTGATGGGAGGTCATTACCCCCCCCCCCCCCAGTCTCTGTGTTGTGATGGGAGGTCATTACCCCCCCCCCAGTCTCTGTGTTGTGATGGGAGGTCATTACCCCCCCAGTCTCTGAGGAGCGTGCTGATTGGTCCCCCTGGCCAACAGCTCTGATTGTAATTAGCTTCAGAGGGAAGGAGTGGAGATTGGGGCGAAGGTGAAGAGACCTCAGAGACCAGAGGTGTTGACAGGCTGGAATGACCTTTGACCTGAGGGACTTCATCAGTGAGATGCAGTGATGTAACGTCTCCTAGCACCTGGAGAGGTTGCATCACTCACACATCAACAACTTACTTTGGTAATTAGCTCCGTCTCAACTTTAAATCTCCATGGCAACGATCCCCGGAGACAGATCGCCGTGGAGTTGGATGCGGAGATATGAACTCTGCAGACGTGTTGACCAGTGGGACCAATCAGCACGGGCCTCAGAGATCGGGGGGGGGGGGGTAATGACCTCCCATCAGACCGCTCTGTCTCAACCTCAGGATGGACAGACACATTAAGAAAATATATTACTTCTACACACACACACACACAAAACACACACACACACACACACACACAAAACACACACACACACACACACACAGACACACACAAAACACACACACACACACACACACAGACACACACAAAACACACACACATCCATAGACACACACACACATACACACACACATACACCCACACACTTACAGACATACACACACACACACACACACACATACGTAGACACACACACACAGACACACACTCACACTACTACACACACACACACATACACACACATACACACACCCCCACACACACACATCCATAGACACACACACACAAACACACACACATACGTAGAAAACTTGGAACGTGGAACGTGGAAAACTACAATTTACACACATTACACACAGAACTGTATAGTACTTCTTTTGCTGTTTTTAATGTATACCCTGTCCCTCAGGTACATGCTCAGGTCCTATACATGCACTAATGGAGGGATGCCCAGAACACACCTGAATTGTAGTGGGAGCAGGTGCGTTGTTTATTTAAATGACTACGCCGTTTAAATGATTTGAATTTACTGAGTTTCAAGACATTTGACACCATCACGAGTTACTGAACACGTGTTTGTAAGGGGCTCTGGAGACAGACAAAGACCTGTTTATTATGAAAATCACCATCTTGTCTCCTTTCATTTCAGTTGACTTCTCGGTCCTTGCCTGCCTTTGTGATGACCTTTCCCCTCCCTCGTGTGTTGCACCTGTCTCCCATTGTCTCCCTGTCTCTCATTGTCTCCCTGTCTCCCATTGTCTCCCTGTCTCTCGGTATATAAGCCCATTTTCTTACTTTTGAGCGTCCCCCTGTCTTCCTTGTGTTCCTGTCTTTTTCTGCCATTGCCTGTTTTTTGACTCCCCCTTCGTCTATTTGGAAACTTTTACCCATGAAGGTTTGGTTCGTTCCCCACATGAATCCTTTCAGAATTCGACTTAACGGAGTGGTGCATTGTGGGTCCACTGCCTCTGTGAGCATGATGCGTTCAGGACTTCGGTTCCAGATCTGGTGCCATGTGCATTATGGCCTGTATGTTGTATATGAAGCACCTCTCCAAAGAGCTGTAGAAAGTCAGAGGGGATGCCGTCTTAACCCCTCGGGTCAAATCAAACCCGTTTTTATATCATCCATCCATCTCCATCCATCTTCATCCGCTTATCCGGAGTCGGGTCGCGGGGGCAGCAGCTCCAGTAGGGGACCCCAAACTTCCCTTTCCCGAGCCACATCAACCAGCTCCGACTGGGGGATCCCGAGGCGTTCCCAGGCCAGGTTGGAGATATAATCTCTCCACCTAGTCCTGGGTCTTCCCCGAGGCCTCCTCCCAGCTGGACGTGCCTGGAACACCTCCCTAGGGAGGCGCCCAGGAGGCATCCTTACCAGATGCCCGAACCACCTCAACTGGCTCCTTTCGACGCGAAGGAGCAGCGGCTCTACTCCGAGCTCCTCTCGGATGACTGAGCTTCTCACCCTATCTCTAAGGGAGACGCCAGCCACCCTCCTGAGGAAACCCATTTCGGCTGCTTGTACCCTGGATCTCGTTCTTTCGGTCATGACCCAGCCTTCATGACCATAGGTGAGGGTAGGAACGAAAATTGCCCGGTAGATCGAGAGCTTTGCCTTCTGGCTCAGCTCCCTTTTCGTCACAACGGTGCGATAAACAGAATGTAATACCGCACCAGCTGCTCCGATTCTCCGACCAATCTCACGCTCCATGGTCCCCTCACTCGCGAACAAGACCCCAAGGTACTTAAACTCCTTCACTTGGGGTAAGGACTCACTCCCTACCTGAAGAAAGCACTCCATCGGTTTCCTGCTGAGAACCATGGCCTCAGATTTAGAGGTGCTGATCCTCATCCCAGCCGCTTCAAACTCGGCGGCGAACCGATCCAGTGAGTGCTGAAGGTCACAGACCGATGACGCCATCAGGACCACATCATCTGCAAAAAGCAGCGATGAGATCCCAGAGCCCACCGAACTGCAACCCTTCCCCGCCCCGACTACGCCTCGATATCCTGTCCATAAATATTACAAACAGGATTGGTGACAAAGCGCAGCCCTGGCGGAGGCCAACCCTCACCTGGAACGAGTCCGACTTACTGCCGAGAACCCGGACACAGCTCTCGCTTTGGTCATACAGAGATTGGATGGCCCTGAGAAGGGGCCCCCTCACCCCATACTCCCGCAGCACCTCCCACAATTTCTCCCGGGGAACCCGGTCATACGCCTTCTCCAGATCCACAAAACACATGCAGACTGGTTGGGCATACTCCCAGGCCCCCTCCAAGATCCTTGCGAGAGTGAAGATCTGATCCGTTGTTCCACGGCCAGGACGGAATCCGCATTGTTCCTCTTCAATCCGAGGTTCGACTATCGGCCGAACCCTCCTTTCCAGTACCTTGGAGTAGACTTTACCAGGGAGGCTGAGAAGTGTGATACCCCTGTAATTGGCACACACCCTCTGGTCCCCCTTTTTAAAGAGCGGAACCACCACCCCGGTCTGCCACTCCTTAGGCACCGTCCCAGACTTCCACGCAATGTTGAAGAGGCGTGTCAACCAAGACATCCCCTCCACACCCAGAGCTTTCAGCATTTCTGGACGGATCTCATCAATCCCTGGGGCTTTGCCGCTGTGGAGTTGTTTTACTACCTCAGCGACTTCCACCAGGGAAATTGACGACAATCCCCCATCATCCTCCAGCTCTGCCTCTACCACAGAGGGCGTGCCAGCTGGATTTAGGAGTTCCTCAAAGTGCTCCTTCCACCGCTCTATTACCTCCCCAGTTGAGGTCAACAACGTCCCATCCTTACTGTAAACAGCTTGGATGATTCCTCGCTTCCCCCTCCTGAGGTGGCGAACGGTTTTCCAGAAGCACCTTGGTGCTGACCGAAAGTCCTTCTCCATGTCTTCTCCGAACTTCTCCCACACCCGCTGCTTTGCCTCTGTCACGGCAGAGGCTGCAGCCCTTCGGGCCCGTCGGTACCTTGCAACTGCCTCCGGAGTCCTCCGGGATAACATATCTCGGAAGGACTCCTTCTTCAGTCGGACGGCTTCCCTGACCACCGGTGTCCACCAGGGTGTTCGTGGGTTACCGCCCCTTGAGGCACCTAAGACCCTAAGACCACAGCTCGCCGCCGCAGCTTCAGCAATGGAAACTTTGAACATTGTCCACTCAGGTTCAATGCCCCCAGCCTCCACAGGGATGCACGAAAAGCTCCGCCGGAGGTGTGAGTTGAAAGTCCGTCGGACAGGGGCCTCCTCCAGACGTTCCCAATTTACCCGCACTACTCGTTTGGGCTTACCAGGTCTGTCCAGAGTCCTCCCCCATCCCCTGACCCAACTCACCACCAGATGGTGATCAGTTGACAGCTCTGCCCCTCTCTTCACCCGAGTGTCCAAAACATACGGCCTCAGATCAGATGAGACGATTATAAAATCGATCATTGATCTTTGGCCTAGGGTGCTCTGGTACCACGTACACTTATGAGCATCCCTATGTTCGAACATGGTGTTTGTTATGGACAATCCATGACTAGCACAGAAGTCCAACAACAAACAACCACTCTGGTTCAGATCAGGGAGGCCGTTCCTCCCAATCACGCCTCTCCAAGTATCTCCATCATTGCCCACGTGTGCGTTGAAGTCCCCCAGCAGAACTATGGAGTCCCCTACTGGAGCCCCATACAGGACTCCAGTCAAGGTCTCCAAGAAAGCCGAATACTCCGAACTCCTGTTTGGTGCATATGCACAAACAACAGTCAGAGTTTTCCCCCCCATCACCCGCAGGCGTAGGAAGGCGACCCTCTCGTCCACCGGGGTAAACTCCAACGCAGCGGCGCTCAGCCGGGGGCTTGTGAGTATCCCCACACCCGCCCGGCGCCTCACACCCTGGGCAACTCCGCAGTAGGACAGAGTCCAACCCCTATCCAGGAGTACGGTTCCAGAACCGAGACTGTGAGTAGAAGTAAGCCCCACCAGATCTAACTGGTAGCGCTCCACCTCCCGCACAAGTTCCGGCTCCTTCCCCCACAGAGAGGTGACGTTCCACGTCCCCAGAGCCAGCCTCTGCCGCCCGGGTCTGGTTCGTCGAGGTCCCTGACCTTCGCCGCCACCCATGCGGCTGCGCACCCGACCCCAGCGGTTCCTCCCACAGGTGGTGGGCCCATGGGATGGAGATAGGGGGGCCACGTAGCTTCTTCGGGCTATGCCCGACCGGGCTCCGTGGCAAACCCGGCCACCAGGCGCTCGCTGACGAGCCCTCCGTCCGGGCCTGGCTCCAGACGGGGGCCCCGGGCCTCCTCCGGGCAGGGTCACTCCCTCTCTTCCTCGATTTTGCATAAGGTTTTTGAACCATTCTTTGTCTGGCCCCTCACCTGAGACCACTTTGCCATGGGAGACCCTACCAGGAGCACACAGCTCCAGACAACACAGCCCTCAGGTTCATAGGGACACACAAACCTCTCCACCACGATAAGGTGATGGTTCCCGGAGAGGCTTTATATATTTTTTTATATCAGAAATATGTTTTTTTTCAAACCAAATTTCCCCAAAAATAACATAAAACTAGAATAAATATTGATGATCACTACTTTAATGTCATAATGCACAATATGTTCCTTTTTGATTTTAACTATTCAACATAATTCAGAATTTCTGCAAATTTTACCCACACATTTGGCATCATTCCATGTAGATGAGCTGCAGTGACATTTCAGACAGTTTGAATAAGGAATGGTAATAAGTTAAGAAGACGTGAGACAGAAGAGATCATGTGGGATCATTTACAGGCTGCTTTATGCTTCTCTAACCAGGTCAATTTGGGTCGACAGGAAGACAACCCAAGGGTTAAAGACGCAATCCGGTCCCTGTGGGACGGATCAGAGGTCCATGTTGTTCTGCAGTACGGCCACTAGATGGCAGCTTCCTGTCACATATCAGGATGTCCACGAGTACTACCACTGCTG
>CM057239.1:33094970-33102470 GCA_029931835.1 Etheostoma nigrum
CTAAGATATCACAAAAATAACACAAAAATAACACAAACATAACACTAAATTACCACCAAGATAACACAAAAATAACACTAAAATAGAGAGAGGAGAAATAATGAACTAACCATTTTTACTATTTAACTTATGACTATTTTTATGGTATGTGTACTTTTTAACCTCAAGGGAAAGTAAATCTGACATTGTGTTTGACCTTTGAAGTGTTTTTATTTAAATTATTTCAGGTTAAATAAAGTCTATAATATTGAAATAGAATTTCTATTGTATTGTGGCGCCAGATATGTATTTGTATATATATATATATATATAAACTAAATATGAATAAATATAATACATATATTTAATTATTTTAATAATTTGGTAATGTCTCCAGGAGAGACCAGAGCCGGAGTGGAGGTCCCCTTTTATTTAATAACACATATACACACATACACACATATACACATATACACATATATACACACATATACACATATACAAATATATACACACATATACACACATACACACATATACACATATACACATATATACACACATATACACATATACAAATATATACACACATATACACATATACAAATATATACACACATATACACATATACAAATATATACACACATATACACATATACAAATATATACACACATATACACATATACAAATATATACACACATATACACACATACACACATATACACATATACACATATATACACACATATACACATATACACATATATACACACATATACACATATACAAATATATACACACATATACACACATACACACATATACAAATATATACACACATATACACACATACACACATATACAAATATATACACACATATACACACATACACACATATACACATATACACACATACACACATATACACATATACACACATATACACACATATACACACATATACACACATATACACATATACACACATATACACACATATACACATATACACACATATACACACATATACACATATACACACATATACACACATATACACATATACACACATATACACACATATACACACATATACACATATACACACATATACACACATATACACATATACACACATATACACACATATACACATATACACACATATACACATATACACACATATACACATATACACACATATACACACATATACACATATACACACATATACACATATACACACATATACACACATATACACATATACACACATATACACATATACACACATATACACACATATACACATATACACACATATACACACATATACACATATACACACATATACACACATATACACATATACACACATATACACATATACACACATATACACACATATACACATATACACACATATACACACATATACACATATACACACATATACACATATACACACATATACACACATATACACATATACACACATATACACACATATACACATATACACACATATACACACATATACACATATACACACATATACACACATATACACACATATACACATATACACACATATACACACATATACACATATACACATATATACACATATACACACATATACACACATATACACACATACACACATATACACATATATACACACATATACACACATACACACATATACACATATACACACATATACACATATATATACACATGTACACATATATGCACATATACACACATATACACACATACACACATATACACACATATACACATATATATACACATGTACACATATATGCACATATACACACATATACACACATATACACACATACACACATACACACATATACACACATATACACATATACACATATGCACATATATACACACATACACACATATACACACATACACACATATACACATGTACACATATATGCACATATACACACATATACACACATATACACATATACACATATATATACACATATACACACATACACACATATACACACATACACACATATACACACATACACACATATACACACATATGCACAAATACACACATATACACACATATGCACAAATACACACATATACACACATATATACACACACACACATATATAAACACTCAAATCAAGTCTCAATGTTTGGTCCTACCAGTGTGTGTCTCTGTCTCTGTGTGTCTGTGTGGGTGTGTGTGCGTGCGTGCATGCATGCATGTGTGTGTGTGCATGTGTGTGTGCATGTGTGTGTGCATGTGTGTGTGTCTCTGTGTGTGTGTGTGTGTGTCTGTCTGTGCCTGTGTGTGTGCGTGCGTGCGTGGATGTGTGTGTGTCTCTGTGTGTGTGTCTGTGTCTGTGTGTGTGTGTGTGTGTCTGTGTGTGTGTGTGTGTCTGTGTGTCCCACCTGTTTGGAGCCCTGCAGCAGGGGGGTCCGGTGCAGCAGCAGCCGGAGTTTGGCGTCCCTCAGGGCGGCGGAGGAGCAGCTGATGGAGGCGGTGAGGGAGAGGAGGAGGAGGAGGAGGTGGGAGGAGCACAGCATCTTCATCACCTGTCTCTCTGTCTGCCTGTCTCTCTCTCTCTGTGTCTGTCTCTCTCTCTGTGTCTGTCTCTCACTCTGTGTGTGTCTCTCTGTCTCTCTGTCTCTGTGTGTCTCTTTCTCTGTCTCTGTCTCTCTCTCTGTCTGCCTGTCTCTCTCTCTGTGTGGCTGTCTCTCTGTCTGTCTCCCTGTCTCTGTCTCTGTGTGTGTGTGTGAGGGCTGGAGGATCTTCTGAGTCCGGGTCCCGTCCATCCTGCGTCTCTTATACCCCCCCGCTGACGTCACAGATTGGATCAGAGCGTGCCTCTGCAGGAGAGGAGAGGGTGAGTGATGATGTTTCCTCCCCCCCCCCCTTTAGTGAAATGATCCGTTCATCCCCCCCCCCCCACCCCCCTCCCCCCCCGCTGCTCAGTCAGTCAGCTGTCAGAGTTTCTCAGCTGGAGGCCTGCGGACCCCCAGAGGGACACTGAGTGCTCCTTCTTTATGTCACTCACACACTTTAAATTTGGAAAGCATCTTGTGCTGAATGCTTGAGATGTTATTATTATTATTAGTATTATTAGTATTATTAGTATTATTAGTATTATTAGTATTATTATTATCATTATTGTTACAGTTTTTTCAGTTGCTAACACACGCACGGCACAATTATTTAAACTGACACACAGAGAGAAAACTTCTTCTCAAAGCTCCAAACGTCTCAACACATCTTCTGCTTTACACACATTTTGCATTTCTAAATGAACACAGTTCCCTTCATAAGACACAACGATCCGACATGAAGTCACATGTTTGCTATTTCAAAATGTCACCACATGAGCTGATTGGCCAATCACAGTGTCAACCCTCCAATCAGGATGTTGGCACTGTAGAAGACCACAGGTGAGCACCAAGAGGGGGGGGGGGAGTGAGAGGTAGGGGTAGAGCAGGGAGAGGAGTTCATAGAGAGGGCAGCCGGACTAGAGCCGAGGAAGAGGAAGAGGGAGGTAGAGAATAAGAAGGGGAGGAAGAGGGAGAGGTAGGGGTAGAGCAGGGAGAGGAGAAGACAAACCCTTTCAAATGGAATCAGAGCGACCTGAGGAGATGATGTCATCGACCTGAGGAGATGATGTCATCGACCTGAGGAGATGATGTCATCGACCTGAGGAGATCATGTCATCGACCTGAGGAGATGATGTCATCGACCTGAGGAGATCATGTCATCGACCTGAGGAGATCATGTCATCGACCTGGTGAGATCATGTCATCGACCTGAGGAGATCATGTCATCGACCTGGAGAGATCATGTCATCGACCTGAGGAGATCATGTCATCGACCTGAGGAGATCATGTCATCGACCTGAGGAGATGATGTCATCGACCTGAGGAGATCATGTCATCGACCTGAGGAGATCATGTCATCGACCTGAGGAGATCATGTCATCGACCTGAGGATGCATGAGGCTGAACAGAGAGCCGGTTTACTGTCTGGACCTTCAGACTGGAGAACAGGTACGGAACCAACATGTCATGTAGTACACATGCAGTACCCCCCATGTCATAGTGTATCAGTTGGGTGACACCAGTTCACTTAGTGTATGACATCGTACTCTACTGTGGGGGGGGGGGGGGGGTATTTAGGCTGCATTGTCCGAGCCCTGTATATTTCTTTATTTTATTTTTTCTAAAGCACTGAGAGACACCGTGGTGGAGGACGGGGCCGGATGTCCACCGGGGTCCAGCAAGCTGGTTGTGAACTTGGTTTTGGAACATAATGAAATCAGATTAGGAGAAATCCAAAGCCACATCATCCAAGACCTGATTCAACAACATCCAACGAGTCCGTCTGTCCACGTTGGCCCGCATCCTCCAGCCAGACCAGATCAGAATGAAACCACTCTATAAGGAGCCGTTTGAGAGAAACTCTCCAGGAAACAACGAGGTCAGACGAGCGCATGTGGATGGAAGTACTAGACTGACTGCAGTACTACATGCAGTATTGTTCCAGTGTACTGGATGACACCACGTTGACAGAGTTTTGGTATTTGTTTTCAGGGAGGACTGGAAATGTGTCCTCATGCAATCCCACATGAGTTCATCTGTATAGGTGAGGCTGGGTTCAACCTAGCAAAGACCAGAAGAAGGGGGAGACACGTCCTCGGCCACAGAGCTGTTATACATGTTCCCGGGCAACGTGGTGAGACCATCACAATGTGCACCGTCCTCTCCAGTATGCATGGTGTCCTCCACCGTCATGCCGACCCTGGACCATACAACACAGCCCATATTCTCCCATTCCTGGACAGATTTCACAACCTTCTCACACCACCAGACCGTGTGGATGATCCAGACCATCAGGGAAACCGGTCCGTTGTAGTATGGAGACCATCAGGGAAACCGGTCCGTTGTAGTATGGAGACCATCAGGGAAACCGGTCCGTTGTAGTATGGAGACCATCAGGGAAACCGGTACGATGTAGTATGGAGACCATCAGGGAAACCGGTACGTTGTAGTATGGAGACCATCAGGGAAACCGGTCCATTGTAGTATGGAGACCATCAGGGAAACCGGTCCGTTGTAGTATGGAGACCATCAGGGAAACCGGTCCGTTGTAGTATGGAGACCATCAGGGAAACCGGTCCGTTGTAGTATGGAGACCATCAGGGAAACCGGTCCGTTGTAGTATGGAGACCATCAGGGAAACCGGTCTGTTGTAGTATGGAGACCATCAGGGAAACCGGTCCGTTGTAGTATGGAGACCATCAGGGAAACCGGTACGTTGTAGTATGGGACAACGTGAGCTCTCATCGTGCAGCCGCAGTCCAGAACTGGTTTGCTGACCACCCAACAGTTCTGGTGCAGGACCTCCCACCATACCCCCCATCTCTGAACCCCATAGAAGAGTTCTTTTGGGCGAGGCGGTGGACGGTCTACGACCGGCAGCCCTCTGTGTGCATGCCTCTTGTGCAGGCCCTGGAGGAGGCATGTGATGATGGCTGTGGGGGGTCAGGGATGGATGAGGACCTCAAGGCGCCCCCCCCCCCCCCCGATGTCTGGGGGGGACATGTTGCCTGTGATGTCGACGAGGCGTTGTCGCCAGAACTAATAGTAGTAATGTATTTTTTTCTGAAATCTTCTTTTACAGTTTTTTGTAATAATATTTCTGTAAATATACCTGCTGTGCATTGTGACTTGTTTACTATAGTGAAACATAAAATAATGTTTCAACAGCATGTGTGTGTATCTGATATATTATTATTATTATGACATATTTTAGTATTATGGCAGAGCATACTAAAGATGGAGGTGCTTTTCATTTTGCCCAACAGTGTGTAGTAAAAATCATCTGGTAATATGAATGAAGTGTGTTCCATTTCATGCAAAAGTTTGATTTTGATAATGCTATGTGTAGTTTCGGTTGCAGTGCTTCATTTTGCAGGATATATGAAGTATTTTACAGGATATATGGGGTATTTATATATGAGGTATTTTGCAGGATATATGAGGTATTTTGCAGGATATATGAGGTATTTATATATGAGGTATTTTGCAGGATATATGAGGTATTTATATATGAGGTATTTTGCAGGATATATGAGGTATTTTGCAGGGTATATGAGGTTTTTGCAGGATATATGAGGTAATATGAGGTATTTTGCAGGATATATGAGGTATTTTGCAGGATATATGGGGTATTTATATATGAGGTATTTTATAGGATATATGAGGTATTTTGCAGGATATATGAGGTATTTATATATGAGGTATTTTGCAGGATATATGAGGTATTTTGCAGGATATTTGAGGTATTTTGCAGGATATTTGAGGTATTTTGCAGGATATATGGGGTATTTTGCAGGATTTAGGCTATGAGGTATTTTGCAGGATATATGGGGTATTTTGCAGGATGTATGAGGTATTTTGCAGGGTATATGAGGTATTTTGCAGGATATATGAGGTAATATGAGGTATTTTGCAGGATATATGAGGTATTTTGCAGGATATATGAGGTATTTTGCAGGATTTAGGCTATGAGGTATTTTACAGGATATATGGGGTATTTTGCAGGATATATGGGGTATTTTGCAGGATGTATGAGGTATTTTGCAGGATATATGAAGTATTTTGCAGGATATATGAGGTATTTTGCAGGATATATGAGGTATTTTGCAGGATATATGAGGTATTTTGCAGGATATATGAGGTAATATGAGGTATTTTGCAGGATATATGAGGTATTTTGCAGGATATATGAGGTATTTTGCAGGATTTAGGCTATGAGGTATTTTGCAGGATATATGAGGTATTTTGCAGGATTTAGGCTATGAGGTATTTTGCAAGATATATGGGGTATTTTGCAGGATATATGAAGTATTTTGCAGGATATATGAGGTATTATGCAGGATGTATGAGGTATTTTGCAGGATATATGAAGTATTTTGCAGGATATATGAGGTATTTTGCAGGATATATGAGGTATTTTGCAGGATATATGAGGTATTTTGCAGTTTGGGTGTGTGTTTTTGTGAACTGTGTTACATATTTTGATAAAATGAGACTAGTTTGGCAAAAGGAGAAAACTGTATCATGATGACGTGTTGTTGTTGTTGGAAGATCTGAGTGTGTATTTGTATTCTGATAATTTGATGTTGTGTAGTATTGTGTATAGTGTGTAGTAGGGGCAGGACCCTCTTCAACTAATCCTTTTACACACACACACACACACACACACACACACATAGAGACACACACACACAAATAGAGACACACACACACAAATAGAGACACACACACACATAGAGAGACAAACACACACACACACATAGAGACATACACACACACGCACACGTTCACACATACTCACACACACATAGAGACACACAGACACACACACTCACACACACACACACACACACACACTCACACACACATAGAGACACACACACACACAC